>BGPR01006452.1:0-34920 GCA_013235015.1 Araneus ventricosus
GACACATAAAAGTATAAATATTTTTTAAAATAAATCTCATTCACACTGCAAGAATTTATTACAAAGTAGTGAATTGGCCAAGGAGCTGCCAGCCTTTACTCAAAAATTAGCTGTCGGCAAATCAATTTGAATATCAGAGCAGATACAAGTCGAGCAAATCAAAATGCTGTGCAAGTAGTGTCCCTTTGAAACTCCTATTCTGGTATTCCCTGATGAAGTTTCTGTTGCACTTGCACACAGATAAAGTTGCCTTCAGTTAAACTGCAGATGGCATTTTGCTTGCCAGTTCCATTGTTAAGAAAGCGCTAAAAAGGAGATGAACCACGAAATATATCACTTTCAGATGCGGATTTGAAACATCTAGGCTGAATATCCGCAAACTTAGAGATATTATATTATTATTCAGCCAATGAACTGCTTGCTACCTTGCAATTAATATCCCAAATATTTTTCACTTAAGAAATTGCTAAACTATTACTTATCCATCCTGTATTGGTTGCCATTTTTTAACACACAGTTAACATTTTGAAGGATTTTTTATTTCTGAGAAGAAAAAAAATGTTATTTCCCTTACTCAAAATGTTATTTTCACCGATGGCAGGAAAATCTTAGTAGTATGTATATAATTAACAGATATTTCTTCCCATGATCAGAAAGATTGTTCATTTGAAAAGCCATTTTCAAATAGACCACAAATGTCTTTTGAAGACCATTGCAAAAGCTTTGACATGTGTAAAATATCTATGATACTTCTATTGTTAGAGCAACAAAGTGTGGTTGTGAAAAATTTCTTCAAAATGTTTTCATGTCTATCCTACAAGAATAAGTTCAATAAATCCACCCAACGAAAGTACAAGCACAAAAAAAAAAAAATTAAAAAAGAATCCTGCAGTATTGGAATTTTTTCAAGGAACACCCGCCTGCAAGGATTCAAAATTTTCACTTTGGGATTTTTTTTTCTGTAGAGGATTCGACTTATGTAAAAGTTCGATCCTTAGTGACCCTTAGTAACCTAGATAGAAAGAAGTCTTCTCATTTGGATGAATTAATTAAAGCGATCTCGCTACTACAAGGAAGTACCTCTATTGCAAACTTCACAAAACGTAAGGTTATTCTTCAAGAATAAAAGTCCCCACATGGAATTTTAAATTACAAGATTTAATGAATGCTTTAACACACGCTTAACAAACATAGGTTTTTCTTTGAGAATGAATACGTAACAAAGTTTTTTCAACAACTTCTTCGACTGAAAGCTTTACCGCAGACTTCACAATTGAAAGGTTTTTCTCAGAATGAGTGAGCATGTGAGATTTTAAATCACCACATCGACCGAATGATTTACAGCACACTTCGCAAACATAAGGTTTTCTTTTGAGTGAATAAGTAATGTCCTTTAAATTACGACTGTCGCTAAATGCTTTACTGCAAATCTCACAGCCGTAAGGTTTTTTCTTTCGTATGGACACGTAAATGTGTAGTCAAGCTCCTTTATCAGTGAATCCTTTACCACAGAGTTCACAAGTGTAAGGTTTTTCTTTTAGAATGAATATGTAAATGTGTTTCCAAATTACTTTTTGATTGAATGTTTACTGCAGACTTTACAAGCGTAAGGTTTTCTTTTAGAATGAATAAGTGTCTTTCCAAATGACTTTGAGTGAATACTTTACAGCAAACTTCAATAAACATTTTCTTTATGTGAACACGTAAATGACTCTTAAATTACGAGAATTGAGGAATGTTTTACCGCACACTCACATGTGTAAGATTTTTCTGTAGAATGAGTGCGCAGAATGGAATTTTAAAAAAACACCACTTTGAGTTTAAAGCTCTGCTGCATACTCACAAACATAAGGTTTTTTCTTTGTATGAATACGTAAATGTTCTTCAAATTAAAAACTGTCACTGAATGTTTTTACCACACAAATCACAGACATAAGGTTTTTTCTTTTGTATGTGCACGTAAATGTTTTATCAATTTATTTCTTTCAGTGAATGCTTTACCACAGACTTCACAAGCGTAAGATTCTTCTTTTGTATCAGCTTAATAAGCCTTTTGAGCAGTACGCTAAACCACACGTATTGTATATCTGGGTGTTCTCTCCGCTGTATTAAAATCGAATTACCTTTCGTCTCCAAGAGCTTTATAGATATTTGCACCCAGAGGATTCTCATCTAACTGTGTGTCAAATGCCCAAAGGGTTACGTGGACTTATCTCGCTTGAATGCGATACGTTTGTTTTAGCTTGCCTATTTTCGGAAATATTTTCTCCATGCTTCTGTCGATTCAACCATGACAATGTGGACAACATACAATCCCAGAATATAAATTACAGATCGACGTGTTCTTCCGTTTTATATTATTTCTCTCTACCGCAATACTCGTTAGATGTACTATTCACTGAAACAGGGAGAAGATAGAAGGTGACACCGGAGAAGCGCTGCCAGATCAGAACGGTAAAATACGGTCAAAATAACCCAAAAAAAAGCAGCCAAATTTTGATTCATTGACACAAGGACTATATTTTAAAAAATCATCATATATACATAATTCTAAAGGACTTATTCAGTCATATATACTTTATTTCTAAAGTGTCTAATTCATGAAAACGAAGTTTCATTAATTAAAAATTTGTGTGAAATAAAATTTTAAAACTTTTATAAAATTATATAAATTTGTATAAATAGAAGTCAACATATGTATGCATGTTTGTATATATGTTTGTTCCAGCATCACTTCCGAATGGTTGCACTAATTTTGATGAAACGTAGAGCAGGTTCTCATTAGCCCATTTGAAGTATTGTGAGTAATAAGCCCTAACCTAGCTCCTCCTCGTAGGGTGGTTCAAAGTTCCAAAATATATGCAACAACACAGTTGACATACTTGGCGATTTGATGAAACCTGGTACACAGGTTCCTCATTAGCCGACTTGAAGTATTGTAGTAAATGTTTCCAAACACGGGCTCACGTCAGGGTGCGGGCCAAAGTCGCCAAAATACATGTAACAATAGGCCTATTGACACGCTGTTGATTTGAGTGGTTTGGGCGATTTTATGAAATTTGGTGCACGTACTCTAATTAGGCAACCAAAAGTACTATAGGTATATAAACGCTAATCCAATCCAAGTGTAGTAGTGTAGGTAGTGTGGGCAAAGTTATTTTAATACATTTAATAAATGTACGATTGACATGAAGCTTGATATATAACTGGGACAATTTGATGATAGTGGGTACATATATTCCCGTTAGGTTGACTAAAAGTAGTTTTTGGGTAAATAAACGGTAATCCATTTCTTCAGAGAAGGGAGCACAAGTGTCAAAATACACTTAACCTCTGCCGCAAGACATTAAACCTTGAAATATGATAAAAAAAACATCATGAATGGGTTTAGTTTATTGTTCAGACATAGAATTCATACATATATAAATTTTTGTAAATTTACTATTCCGGGAGGGGATCGTCCCCTTTGGTTCACCCCACATAAGAGAACCCCTAGATAATACAGTCACCTTGGATACACTCCAAAAAATATTGTTGAATCTTACTAAAGTTAAATCAAGAATATTGGAGGAAAATTTTCGAGTTAATTTGCTAAAATTGTAAACGTCCAGAACTGAAAAAATTTCTTATCTTTGAGTTAAGGAATTTTCCCAAACTTTATCTCTAATAATTTCGATTCCAAAACCAAATTTCATAAGGCTGCTATATACATTCGAAAAGGAGTACTATTATCCCTATCCTAAACCTATTATTTTCCATTTATAGTAGAATTTAACGGTTGAGAAGCGAGTGAAATTAGGCATGCCATCAGCTGGCACACTGCCCCACAAAGGGTTAAATAGAAGGGCCAATTAACATGCTGTTGGATATGGCTATGACGATTTTGTGCATGTTTCTCACAGCCTGGTTAAAAAATTTATGGTAAATAAACCTAACACAATTCCTTTATAGGTATGCTAAGTCGTTTAAATACTTAACAAAAAAAGGGCCGATTGACACGAAATTTGATATGATAGGGAAATTTTGATGACACAGAGTACATATGTTCGTCTGAGTTGACTAAAAGTACTGTAGGAGTAAATAAACGCTAATCCCATTCCCTCAGAGTAGGTTAGGGAAAAATCCTCAAACTACATTTAAACTCTTTTGCCGATTGACATACTGTTGGATACGGCTAGAGAGATTTTGATGAATCTGTGTACATATAATTCTACTTAGCCAACTAAAAATACTGTAGGGATAAATAAATGCTAATCTAATCTATGAGTTAGATAGGAAAAAGACGTTTAAAACATGCAGAGTAAATAGGAGACTACATGAAATTTGATACTGCTTGGGCAATTTGATGAAACATTATACATATAAACCCCCACAAGTCAAATAAAAGCACTTAAGCACAAATATTTACTCAATACCTCTTCAAGTAGGGTGTGGCAAAGATACAAGACGATTGACATGAAACTAACTCGATACTGCTGGAGCGATTTGCTGAAACTTTGGTACGTATATTCTTAACCGACATGAAGCACTATTGGGGGTAAATAAGCCCTAAGGCAGTCCTTTCAGAGTAGGTTGGGGCAATGTCTTCTTAAATACATGTAAAAAATGATTACTGAAATGAAGCATAATTCGCAGGTTTCAACATGCCGAACAAAAAAAAAAAACAGAGTGAGTAAAATTTTTTTTTTAAATCAATCCTTTAGAATGAAAACTAAAGATAAGTTATGGGGCAATGTTTATTTAGAATGGTTGAGCAATTTTGGTGAAACATACTTCATTTATTGATTTTAGATACGTTAATTGTTAAATGTTACATTAAAAATGACTCCAACATTATTCAACAACCACAAAAAAAGAATATCACTGTATTGAGAAATGGGTCCTACATCAAAATCTCTTTTTCTGGTGAAGGTCAGTCATTGAAATATATTGAGAAAATGGACCAATTGGCATGAAAGTTATAGGGTCTTTGAACCCTGACCATAAGGTCAGGGTTCCTAAAATAATAAGATGCCCACCAAAAATTACACAGTGCAATATATATGTATATTGTATACTATGATATAAGGTAAAATGAAAGAAATTTTTTGTACTATTAATTATGGAACTTTGATAAAAAATTGATCGCAATAAAATAATATTAATAAACATTTTGCTTTATAAATTATAATTCAGTTTCCGGTCTCACAAAAAAGATTTTGCCGGTACTCGCTAGTATTACAATAAAAGTCAGTTTTGTCAGTGCGATATTAAATAGTATAATATCTCAACTCGTGTGTTACAAATATTTGTAACATAAAATTTAAAATTTATTTATAATATAAAAATAAATTTTGTGCTTATAATAAAATTATTAAGAGTATTTGGAAAAAAAGAAATCCTCTTAATATAAACACATGGTAGATCCTTAAACTGAGCTAAGAGTTTTTTTCTAATTTCAAAACTGCTCTTTTTTAGTTTCTAAATGGTTGTTTTATGAAACTAATATCGAAAACATAACTCCAATCTAAAAGATTTTGGCAATTGAGGCTCAGGAGTGCAGGCCATATAAATTATTGTGTTATATGAAATACTTATTATAAAACGTGGCAGATATATAATTTAAAATAACTCTAAATTTTGAATCCAGATAATGCCAAAATAACGCCAAAAATTGAAGTTAAGACAAAATCAAAATTTCTAAGACGAAGCACTTTAAAAAAAACCTTAAATCTTAAAGTAAAACAATTCTGAAAATTAAGGCCAATGCGGCAACCCTTTCAGATGCCAGCAACCATAATGAAAAGAAACATTTCTGTGAACTCACAAGGAACCCTGCATTCTTTCGCCATGGGTGATGCTGGAGTTTTATCTGGGGTTGAAAGAAAGAAATTGGTCATAAGTCTAACCTATAAAGACTTATTAAAGCTACATATCACAGGGCCGTACCGAGGGGTGGTGTAGATTACCCCGCCAATGGCGCAGGCAGAAAGGGGCGCAAAAAATGACCATTAAAAAAAACTTAGTTTAAGAGTTATATTGGAAAATGATGTCCTGTGCAAATAAAAAATAATTTGAGAATAAGTCTTCAGTGGCTCAATAAACTTCACGGGAGTGGCTAGTTGATTTGTCCAGTGGTCAAGTTGCCAGCTTGCCTGGTTGTGACCCCCTTACAGAGAGAGAGAAAGGGCCTGCGCCTTTTCTTGGAACTTTGAGTTTCTTGCTGCCCATTTTTTTTAATGTTAGGAAAAGGATAAATTAATCATAATATATTGTATTTACCTTTTCTCGGTTTTTCCTGACCTCAAGTTTTCAAATGTACGCGATAAACGCCTACATAAACAAAAGCGTAGTTCGCTTCTTTTCATTCCCGAGAAATTGTTTTTTATTAATCATTAAACACATTTCTCTTAATCTATAAACATATCAGTATTAATAATAAATTAAAGTTCATAATCTCGTGCTGTATTAGTTTTGTGCAAGATTAAATTATTTTTAGATGCGATCATCTAATAAGCATGAGATTCCAATATTTATGATTCCGAGTCGTAACTACCACATTGTTTGCAAACGATTATGCAAATCTTTCTCACGTGATCGCCAGAAGATTGTATAAAAGCGGTTGCAAGCATTTTGTTTTGCTTTTTATCTCTTTGCTTTCGCTCACTGGCTGATTCACGCTACTGTTGCTCAAATGAGCATGTAAATATTTTTCTATTTTTAAAGTTGTAATAGTAACTTTGTGATTTTTTTTTTGTTGTTGTTGTTGCACTTAAAAGTAATAAATGCCGTTAGCCGTAAATATTGTTGATTCTGATTTTAATCAACTAAAAGTTGTTGCATTAAAAGTCATATTAGTATGCGATTAGATTTAAAAGCCACTGCGTGATTATAGAATTTCTTTGAAGTAAAAATTCAGCCAAAGTTTTACGTAATATTTTTCAAAGTGATAGAAATCTCATTATTTAATTATATATTATTTATGCAAACCAATTTTAAAAACATCAACTTATTTAATTTTTCGCAAGCTAATTTGAACTACATTTTAAGGCAATATGTTTTGCATCTAATAAAATTAATGACTTTGATTTTTACATTCAATTGTTAAAAGAGTCTTAGGCAGAATGACTTTATTATCATTAAATTCAGTGAAAATTAATTTTTATTTCGATCATGCATAATTCAGATTTGAATTACATTTATTACAGTTTATTTATCTGACTATAACTTGAATGTTTTACCTAATTATTACAAATAAATAGATGGTTTGGTTTTCATTGAAGATTATCTGCCCTAAGTGAAAAAATGAATTTTAGATCAGAGCTAAAAAGTAAATCTATCAAAATAATATAGTAAATGTATTTAAAAAGTAAATTTATTTCAAGTAGCAAAGAATTAACAAAAAATTAGACTAAAAAACTGGAAAAGCAACGAAAATGGCAGCATTTTACTACATCAAAAGAAAGTTTTATATTGTAATAATCAAAACAAATTTTTATATCGCGTTTTTTAACATAAGAGAAACATTAAATTAAACATTAAGAGAAATATTAAAATAAAGATTTGATGAATCAGTGAAATTGGTTTGACTTTCAGTCCAGCATTGTTGTAAATTATACATAAAAATATTTTTTTTAAAAATTGTCAAGTTTAAGAAAAAAATTACACGACAACTAGACTCTTTATCATTTGAAAGAATTTTTTTGAAATATAAGACAGTGTAGAAATTATTTCTAAATGATAATATTTCCTGTTATTATCGCTGAACACCACCACCCCAAAAAAATTCTTTCTTAAGTTTTAATTAATTAAAGTTTTAACAAACTCACTGAGGTGTACTTCATAATAGGTTTGTACCAAATTTGGTAACTCAGGGCTCAATGGTCTGTCTTGTAGAACGCCAACAGACAGTCACCTATGCATATATGCGCTTTTATTAGTTGTAAAAATATGCATACAAAAGCATGATTATAAGCAAAATATAAATTTAACATTGTAGTATTTCGTGTTAGTGTTTATTGCATAAAAAATCTAATGCAACTATTCTACACCAAATTCATGATCTCCTTGATTTTACTTGTTTTGATAATTGTAACTGATTTAACCATAAAATTTTACTTTCCAATAATGTATACATAGATGAATTTTATTTGACTTTTTAAAAAATCGGCATTTTTGCTTGATATTGATGAAATTCGGCGCATATGCTATTCAGAACAAGAGCAGAATCACTATCAAATTTTCAAAACTCCAAAGATAATTAAAATGTGAGTTAATAAAAAAGTAGGCAAGATTTTGCTGTCTTTTCGCCGTATTTTTTTAAAAATATCATCTAAAAAAATGATTTTTTACATCATTTTAAAATTCAAAAAATATCCTTTTTAATGATACCAATTTAATAACTGTACAATTTTTTTCTTTAATTTAAAGAAATTTTAAAAAATGTATGATTTGCAACAATACTTTTTAATTTTAAAATAAACTAATTTCCTTATTTAATCACATTATCACTAATTTCCTTATTTTTATATAATCGCATATTCAATCACATGATCCCAGCATGGCAAAGTTCACGGATGAGAAGCTGCCGGATAAGCAAGCAGGTTCTCGCTCCCTTGGTGGATACAATAATGGTGGTGTGGCTCTTAGGGCCCATCTCCGATGATGAGTCGCACCTCTGTAAAATGGGGGAGGGTCGTCGCATGTCGATGAAGTTGTAACGGCCAGTCATAAAGAAAACTAACAATTACTCAATTACTAGATATTACTCTACTTTCTCCTTTTTCTTATTCAGTAAATAGGCATTCGAACTCATAAGATTTTCATTTTTCAAACGAATCTGATGAAATGAAATTCTATAATATTCTTATATTTTGTATTTTTCGCCATTACCAAAATCACTTTTGAGTGCCCCTAACTTGTCCCCTGCATACCCTAGGGTATGCATGCCACAGATTGGGAACCTCTGGTCTAGAAAATGTCATTTGATATTAATAAAATCTGAATTCAGCTCATATATACTCAACTCTTAATTTCAGATATAATTTTTTTTTATTACTAATTAGTAATTTATGTACTACACACGATACATAGTGTGAAGCAAATAAATTATCTTCTTTATTATGCATCACACAAAAGCCAATGTTCAATAGCTGCTATAAGTATATAGATTTTGTTTTATTTTCTGTCTTTTAGAAGATATGTGCAATTTGTAATTTATTTGATGATACATTTGTTTTGTTGTGTACAGTATTTTTCAAGAATATAGTTCATTACAGTATTTTTTTAAGAATACGTCATTTTTATTAAACCTATTTAATAAATCATAAAATATGCTAAATTTGTGCATAAAAATATTTGCAGGAATCGAGTTTTTTCAGGGTAGGGGTTTTATAGAAGGGATGAAAATGTGTCACGAAGGGGGGTGGGGGCGCAGCTTTGCCCATTCCGCCAAGGGCACAGGATCACCTTGGTACGGCCCTGAGTTATCATATCGAATGTTCTCAGTGTTCTGGTCAGAATACTTTTTTTATCGCTATCATTATACTACATTTATGCATTACTTCATTTTACGCATACATTCAAAAATGAGACTAAAGATAAAAACACAATGGAAAAAGAGTAAATTGCAGGATCTCGTCTGTAAAGTTACTGAAATGTTATGGAGCTTGAGTCATTACTGCTTCAACTAGAGTTCAGTGTTCGTTCAGCAAACTTCAAGCTGTTTGCTGTCACATTAAAGAAGATAGGCCCTTTGACTGTAACTCTGAATGCTATGCCATTCTCACGCTCGTTGCCAATGTTTGTTCGAGATCTTGAAAAATTCCAAAAATGTATCCTGACATTATATTCAGAGTTTCTAGGAGGTAAATTCACCAGCAATAAAACCAAATCTGCCTTTTCTGCCATATTTGATGACAAGTTCCATGAGCAGAATAAAAAGAGAATTAAAGGCAAAAGAGGAGATAAGGAATTCTAGAAAATGAAGGTGCTCTTCTAAAATAAATGTTATTAGGCACTAATATTTCTAGGACCATAACAGAGTTTTAGGAAGCTTCCTTCATTGGATCGGTGGATGACCTACAAAGTTCACATCATTAAAGTTCATGAGCATTTAAGCACAGGTTTAAAAATCATATAAATCAAATGTTAGGTGTCATGATGAGGAAGGAAATCCTTTTGAAGGGAGTCAGTTAATTTCCATTGGAATTAGAAAACTTGCAGTTTCGAAAGAATTAGAGCCAACAGCACTTGGAATATACTTGAATGGGTTCAAACAGCAATAAGAGTACTTTGCACTTGGCCTACCTGAAGTGAGCATGTTATCATTAGAAGAAATAATTTTTATTTCTTTGATGCTTCAGTTAAAAAGTCTGGAAAGTCAAGAAAGACTTAGGTACATTTTCATGTACCCAGTAAGTTTTGAATAATTTGGTTGAAAACACTGCGTGTATAGAAAAAAAATATGCGATAATAAAAATAAACAAAAAAACTCTTGTTCTTGTAAGAAATTTATGGATGCTTCTGGATATAAAGTAAATATAAATGAGATTCCGATTCATGAACTTTGTGTTTACTAGCCTTTTATGGTCGTTTTTACACATGCAGAAATTTGTTTATGTTCATAACTGATCTATAAACCTTTGTTACAAAATATGATTTTATTTGAGCTGCAATTCCTGCAGACACCCATAATGCCACAAGTAATTCTTGCAAATTATGCTCTAACTGTTCAGTTGGTACAACACAAATCACTTTAGGATAAACTTTATTTTAAAGTTAATGCAGTGATATAAATATTTATCATGGTTGTCTCTAAAAAAATTTGTTACTGGCATTTGATAGATTCATTAAGAATAATGACCAGACATCACCCTAGCAGATTGGCATAGATGTCAGCACAGTGCTACTTACATAAATATAATTCCTTTATTGATAACTGAAATAACTTTCACGCATACTTATACAATACTAATATCAAATGTTTATTAACTTGGAAATTGATAAATCTTGAACTTAGTTAAGAAGTGAAAAAAAAAAAAAAAAATTGGGAGAACTGTACAAAGATTTTATTTCATAAAAATTATCCAAATTTCTTATTTTGCTCTCTGCAAACGATTATTAAAAAGAAACCTGAAGATGCTCTTTCATACAGCAAGACTAATTTACTTGCATAACATATTCATGCTGTCCTTAAAATGTTAAAATAGATTATGTGAAAAAAATCTTTATATGAAAAAAGCTACGGCTGCAGTATTCTTCCATTTCAAAATTTAAGGAAAGTAGGTTTCTATTCCCAAAAATGAAATGTAAGAGAAGTTTTGTATTTTCATGTTATGATACAGACATTATAAGCAATTTTTGATTATAAGAATTTTTTATTTCCTAATCAAAAAAATTTACCAACACACATACTTCTTGCAATTTTATAAGTGAGAAATAAAAGATTATGGGGAATGCAACATGAGAATCTTTCCTAAAACAGGGGAAAATTGAAAAATTTAACGAAGTTATTTATCCTCCCAAAAAATGTATGAAATAAACAAGTAAACGTCTTTGAAATAGTTCTAATATCCTAAAGAATTACACAATATATTCAATGCACCAGAACAGCATTGTAACTAAATTTTAAAATTTTGTTGTTTAACCCCTTTAATCCCAAGTACTTTAAGGTGTTTATAAAATTTTTGCCCCTTCGCAACTCATTACTACTAATTGACTCTAGAGGTCCTTACATCTATAATTTATAGTATTAAAATAATAAAAGTTAACCTTCTTATAGAGCTTTTTAACATAAAAATCGGTTCCTGAAAATTATGCTGCAAAAAATAATGTTACTACAAAAGCCACAAAAAAGAATTTAAATTACCATCCAATGCCTGTTCTCAAATATCTTGAACAGATCTAAGGACAGAGTGATGCATGGTTGTGTCACCCTGCCAGGGAGACAGATACTGGTGTGACCCACACAGATGTAGAAGTGTTAAAGAATCATGGAAAACAGGATGGTAGAAAAATTCATTTTTAATTTCTTCTTTTAGATAAAATTGAAGTGTTGTGTAAAAAATTTAAATGGCCTTTAGATTACCTGCTAAAAAAAAAACCCACAATTCCAACAGCCAAATACAGCTCTCAGAAGTTGAATGGGAAGCAAGAGTCTTGCCTGGTATTCTTTAGACTTTCACAAGAGATAAAATTTTTTTCCAGAAAGCTGGTTGAAACTGGAAGATAACTTTTGTTTTAATGCTGACATCTCACAGGGATTTCCATTTTACTGTTTCCCCAGTGGTACTCATGATTATACAAACTCTCAATTTGCATCTATAAACTTTCAATAATCCCAACAAAACTTTTTACAAATCATTATTATCTTTCTCAGAATTGCCATTATTATTTATTGAAATAAATCAAATTTTCAAATTATAATAAATTAAATTAATACATGAAAAAAGAAAGAGTATTGTAATCTTAAAGAATTCAAATTGGAGGTTTTGATCAATCCCACATTTCACACCTCCCCGAGAAAGAAAAAAAATATTTGGTGTAATGTCCGTCATCAGTAAAAATGATAATTCAAAATCGCTTCTAACTACGAAGATGAAAATAGGTATGCACTCTATACCAAATCTGTTATATTTCTAAAAAACTTTAGAAGAAATCTGAGTAGGTGAATGTTACCTGTCTGTCAGTATTCGATAACTAAACCAATGCAACAAGCTAGACAGATGAAATTTGACATATCGTTACTAAAACACTCCTCTTACCCCCACCCCCACCTCAATCTGCAAGAAAAAATTTTTTTATTTCATTTTAATCGCCTAAAACTAGGAATTATAAAAAAGTCATAGTGTCTGAGGAAGTTAGTTAATATTGTAACTAAATTTTAATATTTTGTTGCCTACCCCTTGTAATCCCCGGTACTTTAAGGCATCTATAAAATTTTGAGCCCCCCCCCCCCCCGAACTCAGATCTCCCAATTGACACTAGTGGTCCCTACATCTATCTTTTAAGGTAATAAAACAATAAAAGTTAACATTCTGAAAGAGCTTTTAATGTGAAAATCAGTTCCTCAAAATTATGGCTTAAAAAATCATGTTACTACAAAATAAACAGTTTAAAATTTAAATATAGCACACAAAACTGTGTATAATGCAGAAGAGCACAATCCAGATTATTCACTGTAATATTATTAATACTCAAGGTATTCGTAACATGTGTTCAGAAAAAAAAATTGATGGATACTCTTGATTGACAATCTGCTAAGATAAAGGTTGAGCAACTCTTGTGTATAAAAATTAAAATACATTAGAATTGATAATGTTATTGGTCATATAATCATGGGATATTCAGTAGAAAATAAAATTTTATTTCTAATGTTTTAGTAGTAAATTTACACTTTAAGTACCCCCTACACACACTCACACACATATACATATAAGTTTATGTTTCCTTATTTGAAGAAGACGGAATGCATTATGGCATGTTATTTACTAAACTTAAAATAATCTATAATTGAGTTCATAATGATTTCTGAACTACATGAATGCATTTATATGGTCAAAATAAGTATGCAAATGAAAGGGAAGTCAATTTAAATGTTGAACAACTGTAAAAGTAAAACTTAATTTATGACCTATGTATAAATATCATACATCCAACTCAATAAACAAAGTATTTAATATGAAAAATTAAACGTAATTACATCTATGTTCAACAGAAGCATGTGACTTTGCACCATGCTTTAAAAATGAAAATAAAACAAACTTTTGATAAAAGGCAGATTTCTAGACTTGGTACCTATAGTTAAATTTAAGGAAGTGTTTCATGAATTAATATGGTAAAAAAATGGTTATTTTAATTAAAACTGCATTAAAGATGAATGCTTTAAAAACCAAAATTATAATAGAATTTACAGGTCAAACATATCTATTGGTAATAAAAAAAAAACACCTTAAAGAAGCCTTAAATACCTTGCATTTTCAAATAACAGAATCAATATGAACTACCATTATATTAGATAAGTGTCTTTCAGATTCTTAGCTCATATTTCCATGCATTTCCCCCCCCCCCCTACTATTGCAAAATGCTGAAAAATTAGGGAAATGGACAATTTTTGATTATTGGAAATTTCATTGAAATAATACAGCATCAGGGTTGTTGATTTTTTTTATTTAAATTGGATTTTTTTTATTTAAATCAAGATTTTTTTTTGTTTTAATGATTTTTTTAAAACTATATATATATATATATATTTAGCATTTGTATATTAGACAATGAGGCCTATAGTCATAGAATTATATATATATAACAACACACCAGTCATTAAGCTCTACTTTCTTCTTTTTTTAAACAAATTTTTTAAAAAATGATTTCACACATGTAACAACTATTTAAAAAATATTTGTGAACTAATTATAAAGAATAATATACTTTTGAAATATAAGACAATTTTATTAAGGAAAAAAGGAAAAATCTAACAAAAACTACATTTCTTGACAATAGATATATTATTGTGTTTTAGAATATATAAAATTTTTAGATATAGCTCTTCTAGTCAAGCAAATTTTGCACAAGTGAGAAGCAGGCTCTCTTTTAGATGAATTGCACCAAAGGACTGAAAATCCTGTTCCCCCTTTTCAAAAATAAGAATTATCCTTCTCTACCCTTTATTGGACAAATAGACTAAGGATGTCTTGGGAATATTGCAATTTTGAAACAACTAAATAGCATACTCTTCTCCTCTCCCCTTTCAAATACTTGGATTAGGGTCTATTTCACCTTGACCTTGAGAATAAACTACTTCTTACTAAGCATAACAAATTAAAGAAACCAGTAACTAGGTGAGAAGTCACTGGAATTTTCTGAAGTAATTTTCTCTAACCTGGATTCAAAAATGCGTTTTTTAAATATAATTTACACATCAACCATTCTATGTGCTTGTTATTTATAATAAATGAAGTTTAATATTTATTTGAGCGAGAATTTTAAGAAATCCAAATGGAAAACATACATAAAAGTGACTATTTTTCAAAAATTTCTCAAAATTCAGTAAATTACGTTAGACGCAAGAAACAAACCTCATTAGAACAGAAATCATTTTCCCTTTCTGATGGTGTATCTATTTATTTTGTACAATTATCCAAAAACATGCTATTGAGAAATTAAAGCAAAAAATCACCAAAACAACACAAATCATTAATTAAAAGTTTTCTAGATTAAATTTTTAAGGCTTTGAGGTGCATTGAGTCACCATCAGCTGTGTGCCAAATTTCATGACTATAAGTGTGATAGATTGGACATCGCACACACAAACATTGCCTTTTATAATTATAGATCATAGTTTAAATTGTGCTATGTAGATGTTTGTATTTCTTTTGGAACATTTGTATATATTACTTTTAATTATCTTGCATTTGAACATTATTGCAATATAAAAACTTTGTTTTCCCCAACACTATTTAGTTTTCTCCAATATTAAAATGAAACTCAATGCATTTTACAATGTTCTTTCTTTGTGGAAATGATCCTTTCACCATGTTTATTTTATAAAAAAGGAGCATCTCATACTTTGCATTTTATTGTGTTACTCATTAGAGTTTTATTTAAAATATTATTTGCTTGTGTTCTCAAAAATAAAGATATGGAAAGTACTGTAATTACATTAATTCAATGAAATATTTTTTTATGATTTATACAGGCTGCGTAGTGAGAAATTGCTGTAAAAATTAAGCACTTTTAAGGACTTTTTAAGCACCTTATCCAAAAAAATTAAGCACCTTTGTACATGCACGCATACGTGGACCCACATATTTTCTAAGCATAGGATGTTTTTTCAGTTTTATAATACTGCATAGTTTTAATTGAAAAATTTAAAATACGTATATATATTTAATTTTAAATATGTAATTTTTTTAATTTTAACATTTATTTCTGTATTTTCACATCTTCTATTGTAAAATAAAGGATGTCTCTTTGGTTTGACAAAATATAAAAATGATAATGCAAACTGACATTTACAAAAATTAAAACAACTTTTATAAGATTAACAATAAAAATCTGTGATCTTTTTCAACATTTCTTAAAATTAACAAATTACCAGTTAATTTGCCCCTTCGGGGTAACCATTCCAGTACTTCAATATACGGTGGTGCCCACTGTTGAAGAAAGAGGGAGCGAAAAAAAAGTCATTAATAGTTTAGTCAACGAAGGGTTTTAAAAACACATTAAGTCATATAGTTTTAAAAATTGATAAACATGTTTGTGAGGGGCTCCTGATAAACATACTAAAAGTCCCCGGTCCTGGGGGGACTCGCGCCACCATCTTGGATTTCATACCCCCCCACTTCTTTAGTTTTTTCTTGAATATATCGAAAACTATTTAGTTCTCAAATTACAAATGATTTAACGAATTAAAGAGCACAAAATTCCCTACAAATACATGCTTTTATCTTTCTTCTATCTTTAATAGTTTACGATATAATGGGTCTCAAAGTTTGCCGCCAACTTGGATTTTACCCCCCCCCCCTTTTTTTAGTTTTTCTTGAATATGTCGAAAACTATTAAAACTAGACGAAAAATAAAAGCATGCATTTGTAGAGAATTTTGCGATCATTAATTTTTTGTATTACATGTAATTGAATAGTTTTTGAGATATTCACAAAGGATTAAAAAAAGGGGGCTGAAATCCAAGATGGGGGCAAACATTGAGACCCATTATCTCAGAAACTATAAAAGCAAGAAGAAGAATAAATGAGTGAATTTGCAGGAAATTTCACGCTCTTTAATTTTTTAAATCAATTGTAATTTGAAAACTGAATAGTTTTCGAGATATTAAAAAAAAATTTAAAAAAGGACGGGGCAATGAAATTCAACATGGCAGCGCGAGCTCTGCCCTCAGTACTGGAGACTTTTAGAATGTTCAACAGAAGCCTCTCACGAACATGTGTACCAATTTTCAAAACTATACGATTTAATGTTTTTTTTCAAACCCATCATTGACTGGACTATCAATTACCATTTTTTACAAATTCATCCGTTTTGAGACCAATTATCTTTAAAACTATTAAAGCTAGAAGAAAAATAAAAGCAAGCATTTCTAGGGAATTGTAAGCTCTTTAATTTGTTAAATGAAATGTGATTTGAAAACTGAATAGTTTTTGAGATACTCAAGAAAAACTAAAAAAGGGGGATGAGATACAAGATGGTGGTGCAAGCTCCTCCTGAGGACCGGGGCCTTTTAGTATATTCATCAGGAGCCCCTCACAAAAATATGTACCAATTTTTAAAATTATATGATTTAATGTTTTTCCACCCTCATTTTGGGCCGTCATTGACTGGACTATAAATCTTACCTTAACATGTGTGGACACCCCTGGATCTATCACACCCCGGATTCCTTCCCCGAATTCTTCCCTTTCTTCAGTTTTATTTCTTGATACATCCAGTAAACAAAATTTTATGACTATGCTTTCGATTCATAGTATTCAACGTCTGAGGTTTTGAAAGAAGAGTGTTTTCTTTGCATTTCTTCAGAAAATTTAGCACTTTTTAAGGACCTGTTTTCAAAATTAAGCACTTTTAAGGTGCTTAAAAATGGTTTTCAAATTTAAGTACTTTTCATGACGCTACGCACCCTGTTATATATTCTTTCTTTAAATATACATTGAAAAATATTTTAAAATCACTATTTAAGGATACATGAACAATTTTATTTCATTAAAGCAGATTAACTTGATATTTAAAATAAAGTGATTTAAATCAGTGATTTTAATCAACTGATTTAAATCGCCGCAACCCTGTACATTATCAAAAGACTTAATAAACTGCAGCACTAATGCCAGTTGAGACTGAAACATAAATCCTTCAAACCAATGCTGCTAAATAAATAAAAAAATCACCATATGTTAGACAATGTTGACACTTTGTCGAAAATAAATCAGAATTCAAATATTGAGCAAATGAAGAGAACAATAGTTTTATATGCTATTTCAAGCATATAATTAAACAGCATTCAATATAAAATAAGAAATATATTTGTAATAATATTTATTAATTTTAGAGCTGAAGTTATGTATATTTCCCCCCGAAATTATGTGGAAGATCAATAAATATGTGTGCAATATGATTTCCCTGTATGTAACAAATTATATTCTGCAATTCATTCCTGAACTTTTAAAAAGTAATACCATCTTAGGAACGCAAGAGAAGTAAGAAAAATAAAGTTAATGAACAATTCAGTAAATATAAACTTACAGATCCACCACTTCATAGATGATGCAACAACACTGGAAATAGGTTCAGGGGATTCTCTCAAATCTGTTTTATTCATCGATTGCAGTATTAAACTTGTGGCTTCCTCGATTTATTTGATTTGTTAACTTTGCTCAGACATTTGTGGACAGAACTAATTACTGGTTACACCTTTACATTCAAATTGAAGAATTTCATAATGCAATGACGTGTCACAGTGATTTTAAATGATCCTAATAATAATAAAAAACAGTTAACTCGTGATCTATACAATACACATTCAATAAATAAATTTTAAAAATCTAAATTTTTTAAAAGGATCAATTTTGGAAGCTTTTATATAACATGCTCATTTCAAACAACAGATAAAGTCTGATTATTTTCCAAAGATGTAATTATGTAAAAATTATTTTTCACAACTGATGTAACAACTAATTTTCATTGCATAAAATTATTCATCAGAAATATTCAGATAGAGCAGTCAAAAACACTAAAGTAAACCTTTTTCTGAAGAAAAAGAATGTGACACTGCTTTTTTGTAATCAATATTCTAATAATATATACTTCAATATCCATAAATAATTAACAAATATTTAAAAAAAAACATTAGTAAGTTGAAGGTAGAGGTAGATTCCAATTGTCTGAAAATTTCACTCCCTCTATCATTTCTTTCCATAATTTCAAAAGGGTAGATGAATGTGAGTGGAAGAGAAGGCTGATAGCGAATGAGAGCTTTTCAACAAGGTGTCACATGCATAGGTTAAAAGAAGGGCTGGATTACTAAAAAGGCAAAGTAGGCAACTGTTGATGGGCCCACACCTTTAGGGGGCCCAGGATATTTTAAATTTATTTTTGCGGTACTGTCAGAACAAAATAATTTCGCATTTTCATTTAATTTCCAAACTTATTTGCATTAAATCAAATATCGTTTAGATTTTGGAAAATTATTAACAACATTCCTAATTAGTTATTTCTTGCATGCATGTTGTTTTATAAAGTAAAAAAAGAAATATGTTGCTTTCTAATTTGAAAAATGTCCGATCCTATAATTTAATAGTATTTAGATTATGTTAAAAAAAGGTTTGTCATTTTTTTTTGGACTATTTTGTATCAAACTACATTTAAATTTAGTTTTTGCATTTTTTTATAAGTGATATACTTAAATGAACTCTCTTGAGAGTGATCCGCAATCAAATGCTTTACTATTTCAGCTCATCAAAATTTTCTACTACTTAAAACTGCTAATAAAGAGATTAAATTAAAATCAATACTAAAATATCTGGTTTTGGAAGTTGTGGAAGGAAAAAGGCGGACCCTAGAGCGCTTAATCAGGCCGTCAAAGTACGTGATCGAAAATCAATTTGCAACCCATAACTTTTAAGCAATTGCATCTATTGAAAACTTTATCCTTCTTCAACAGTAAAGGCATTATGGGGAAATGAAAATTTCAACCCGTCATTATTTCCATCCCCTTTGAGCTGGAAGGCCCATCTTAAGAATTCAGCCAAAACTTTCATCCTCCTTATAACATATCCTTCATATGTTCAAATCCAATCAAAGTTATTTTAGCTATCTTGTTCACAAAGTAACATGGACAAGGCCTCACACAATCATATAAAAAAAATAACTAGGCATGATATCTACCTACATTGATACTTAATTAGAAGTTGATTTATTTACTGCTTGCCACAATGAATTATGGACGAAAATTTGTGGTTTAAAACCAAAGGGTGTGATTTTAGGACAAAAAGAGGTTACAACAGATATTTATAAGGATGATTGCATATCCTATACTCTGCCATTTAACTTCACTAATACAAACAGTCCCAGTCTTAGGAAAAAAACTGCCTAAAAACTCATTAACACAGATAATACCTTAGCTGTCAGTTTTTCAATGTAAAAAGTTTGCATACATAATAGTAAATAATTAGAAATACTACAGCTGCCATAGATATAACTTGAAATTAGAGTAAGTAAATATTGATATACATATAAAAAAAATAGAGCATTTTTCAATTTTCCATTTATTTAATAATAATTTGCTGTAATCTGAAAACAATTTTAAAATTAAAATAAAAAAAATACTAAACCATTTAATGCTGTTAATAGTTGGTCAAAATTACAGTAAAATACAAAATTTTCAATATTACTTTAAAAAATAATGAATAGAATAGAATAAAAATTATAAATTTTTGCAAAATATTTTGTTGTTACATCCTTCCATTGATTGGCATTTCAAATATTAAAAAAACATAAAGATCGCCATATTTTTTCAAAACAAGAAATAATAATAAAAAAAAATCATTCACTTGAACTTTTTTCAACTTTGAGAAATTTTTTTAAATTAAAAAATGAAATGCTTTCAAAAAGTGGGTATTCAATCACTGAATATTCAGCATAAAATTTAGCAGAATACTAAATATTCGGCCAAATCACTATTCATTACAATGTCACTACTTGTATATTGAATACAATAATTTGTCAGCAACACTAAATGATATAAATTGTTTTTTGTCTCTAAAAATTGTCTAAATACCCATTAACATGCAATATCTCACTGATAACTTTGCTGACAGTTTATCAATACAAAATTTCTGCACACATAATGGTAAAAAATTGATAATAAATATAACACTTGCCATAGGTACAGCTTAAAATTAAAGCATGTAAATACTAAGATATTAATACGAATAGCAAAAAATAATGCACTTTAATATGCTCCCTAAGAATTATTCCACAAACACCAGGAGTGTAGTCAGAAAGTGCAAAAATAAACTGATTTACTAAGAAGTTGTTTCGGGTGTTTGTTTTAAAATATTACTCACAATTAAAACGGCCGAAGGATGACACCCAATAAAATAATATATAAAAGCAATTTTATTTTATTTATGAAGCACCCACCGAGCTTTTTGGATTAAAGTTAACTTTATTATTAAACTTCATTGAAATTAAAATGTAAACACTCCGATGACACAGAAGTGAAAACCCAAATTACGCGGTACCAACAATAACAAATAACTAGAACGAGCTACAAAGTAGTGATGATTCGTTCACTCCGGAACGAATTCGAGGATCCGGAACCTCAAAAGGAACGCAAGATCCGATTCCGACCAAAAGGAACGAATTCACTAAAATTAACGAATATGCTGAATCCGCGGAATTGGATTCGTGATGAATCAGCGGAATCGGATTCGTGAATCGGAATTACTGATTCCGATTCAGAATTACTGATTCAGATCCATAATTTTAGAAGAGGATTTGTTTCGTTCTGGAATGAACGATACATCATTGGGGGGGGGGGGGGGGGCATGGATGCCTTGCTTCGCATACACTCGGAACTCTGTAAAAGACATTCTGTTACCGTTGCGTCATTTGAGGTGGAAGGAGAAGAGCTTTTGCAATGCAGGAAGGAAGGAGTCTTATCTACTATTGGATCACCATGTTTGTTTTGTATATAAGATTCTTCGCGAGGAGATGTCGTTAAGATTTGGTTGATTTGAATGGAAGCAATCGATGCGGATAAAGTTATATTTCGGGGGTTGATCTGATCAATGATTTCTAACTTTTTAGTTTTTCTTCATTCCAATTAACAAAATGAATTTTTTCTGACTAATAAAGCTTAAGGCCTTTGATATTGCTTGAGCTTTTTTAACATTAAAAAAGCCTGAGGAAAAAAACAATAGTTGCATCAGTGTTTTTTTTTCATTTCCGCTTGAGAAAATTATTATAATATTTAAAAAATCCTGAAAAACAAAAAATAATATTTCTTGTTATTGCATCATGTTTTCACATCTCCGCATCTTTCACAGCCGCATATTTTAATTTTGTAAGCGTTTTAAATCATTCCGCCCTAATTAAACGCTAATTAAAATGCCTTTATCTTTTGTAATTCTATAAATGAAGAACCAGAAACAGCACAGTTTTATCTCCATCATAAATTCCACCACTCTGTTAAGTTTTTGTAATTATCAAAATGATTTGCTTTTTTAGCCTATTCTCGAATGTTGAAATTTTCTTCTGTTAATTTGAGCCTTCTTCTCCTTCACAGTGGGGAAATGATAAATAAGGTGATTTCCTAGAGCATGCTAAGATTTTTAATTTAAAAGTGGACCTGATGTTTTAACTAAATTTAATGCCCGTCGGCGCCCTTTTAAATAAAATCACCCCCCCCCCCCTTCAATCTGCATGATCAGAGAGTTTATAAACTCATTTCGTGCTTTTTAACATTAGTTACAATAGTACCATATTATCCCCAAACTTTTACCTTTCTCAACTGATTGTCCCTCTCTCTATTCATGTTTTAATGAATCCCCCCAATTAAAATGGCTATAACTTCTGTAGTTTTGCAAATAAAAAATCAGAATCAGCACAATTTTATTAACTATCATAAACATCATGGTTCCGTTCAGATTTTTTAATCTTCAACTTTTTTTTGTATTTTTATCCTATTTACGGACTTTGACATTTTCTTCCGCTATTTTAATTCTTTTTTTTTTTTCTTTTTTACACTTGGGCTATGGTAAACAAGCTGATTTCATAGAACATGCTAAGATTTCTAGTTTAAAAGTAGTCCTGGTGCTCTAATTCATTTTCTTGACCATCTGCCGTCATTTTAATTAAAATCCTCTCACCTGCAATCTGTGTGAACAAAGAGTTTCGCAACTCATTTCGTGACTTTTTAATATTAGCCACCACAGTGCCAGATTATCCCCTAAATTTCACCTTTCTCAACTGATCGGCTCTCTTTCTATTTATATTTTAATTATTCCCCCAATTAAAAATTTATTAAAATGGTTATAACACCTGGATTTTTGCAACTATAGAGTCAAAATTTTCAAGTTATGCTCACCATCCTAATATGTTCTGATTCACTACAGTTGCATACTGAAAAGTTGAAAAGCTTTATTTATAGCGTTGTTTGGTCTAATTCGAACTTAGGAAATTTACATTCTCTTTTAGATAAGCATTGTTGTTTTTGACACGGTAGAATTTCCAAAGTATTTTATTTGTAAATTAACAATCATTAGTCATCCTTGAGATCCGTATATCTGGATTAGTTATGAAGGTTTGTTGGAGTTCACAAGCTTACATAACCTCAGAAATATAGCTGAAAATAAAGCCAGTTTTATAACAGGATAAAAATTTTCCATAAAAATAATGAACTGTAAGTTGTATCATGTAATATATATATCTTTCTATACTTTTCTCATCATTTCGACCATTCTTTGTTACAGACAGAGAGAAAAATAGTACTGAAGCCATCTCTGATATTCACTATATGCGGTTCATTCTCTCAGAAGCCAACATAAACTAGCTAAAACAGTAATTTAACCTTATCAGTTTTATGACAGCATCAGCTCTCAATTCAAGTTTGGATTACTTTTAATCTGTCTATTAAAATCTTGGAGTTTATTCCAAATTTGTTCATAAAAACCATTTAACTTATCTATATACGCAAACCCATATGTTTTTATATTAGAGATGGATTTTGAAATTTAGGAATGACTCTTGTAAAATTATTCATCATTTTCATTTTTCCACCCATACTGAAAATGCCAGTCATTAAACTTTTCCCGCTGGTGTGGCGTGGAAGTTTGGAGAGGAGTTAAGTGATATCTTTACTTCGTTTGATTTACAAGAGGCGCGTACTTGAACTTATTCGAATTGAAATCGAGTATCGTTTAAATTCCTGAACTTTCTTTCGAAGTTTTCAGATTAGTTTGATATCGGTGTGTTCCAGACCTTTTTTTTTGTAGTTAGCTGACTCACTTATAAGCCAACAATCCTGTAAAACTTTGTATTAGAGTATTTAGATTGTTAGATTTTGCTGAAAAAGTTCTGAAGTTTTTTTACTATTTGTTTGAAATTACTTTTAAATTTATATTCTCAATTTTTTATACTCGAGAAACTGAAATGAGCTTGAATGTGACTTGCAATTAAATGTTTCGTTATTTCTGTTTTTAGTAATATTTGTTAAATAAAAATTGCTTATACGGAGATTAAGTATAAATCAATAAAAAACTATTCGGTAGAAGTTGTTGAGGAAAAGGGGGTCCCAAAACTTGCATTGTTTAATGGTTCTTACAGCGCTTATCTGGGTTTGCTCTTAATGCATTTAGAGTAGTGTGAATTATAACAAATAGATAGAAACCTGGTGGTTAAAGGCTGTTTTCCTATACATATCTATTAATAAAAAAGCGAATAGCGAATGTGCGCTTGGGGACACCATGGAGTCAAAACTTTAGTGAGTTTATGTTATTCTTTAACTCTCTAAGCCCGGCCAGAGTGATAATTTCTGTGTCTCAGAAGACCGGGTAGTTTTTCATTCAGAGAAGCAGAATGAAATCCCCTGTTCCTTTAAAGAAATTCCAGGAAATGGAGGCCCTCCGCTTCCGCGCGGCGCCATCAATTGTAAACAATGAAACGACAGGGAGTGGAGGAGAGGTCTGGTCATTTGCGGTTTTAAGAAATGGCTTTTAAAAGCTAGTATCGCATTGAAATATTTTGTCTAATATAAGATGTTGGCTCTTCATTTAGTTGACATAAAATATAACAATAGAGCAATCTGATGCAGGAAACTATCGATTGAAACAACTAATATTAGCTTACCTGATAATTTTTCACAAAATTATTTTATCAATTATTATGAATTCTTTCTATGATAAAGGTGATATATTAAATTTATTACTGCTGATAAACTTCATTTCAATAATTTTTTAAACACTTTTTGTGAAATGCATAAAAATCCATTCAATTTATTAATACCTTTTAAATGTATTGTATAACACGAAATTTAAATATTAACATAAAATTTAGATCATTATTTTTTACATGTCATCAATAATGTAATTTACAATACAGTGAAGGAAAATATATTATTTGTCAATATTTTGTTAATTTTTCTAAGAATATCCGTTTCATGAATAATGTGTCGTGTATTTCATTCTAAACACCAAAAAAAAAAGTTTAATATTCGTATTTATAAGCTTATTTATTTAACCTCGCTCTTTTTTCAAGAAAGGAATATTATTCTTTAAAACAATTTATAGTTGAAATACAAATAATTAAATCTCTGTTTTATCATAAAGTTTCTTCCTCCTTTTTTTACAATAAAGTTTGAGAGAACAAAAAAGTTACATGAAGAATAAATGGAACCATTATTTCCTCATTTATTGTTTTACAGATTCGGAAATGTATTTTTAATATTTCTTAAATTTACAAGAAATTGATTTCAAGAAAATACCAAAGATAGCTGCAAAAGTTTGAATCTAAAATAAAGAAAAATTTTCTCTATTTCGAGTACAAACGAATGCTGGGAAAAAGTATAAGAATAAGAATTCATGAAAGAAGATCATAACCTTTTCTTCGATCAGTCATTTAATATTCAATGAATGTCTGTCCGCCATTTTTTAATAGAATTATTTAATTTTATTTTTTCAAAGGAAGTCTGTTTAAGTGAAACGCACATACAGAGAGCATATTATAAAATTCGAAATTCGTTTAATTACAAAATATGTATTAAGAAAAAATCTTCAAATAACAAGTTTTTTTTAAATATTAAAATTAAAGTGAATCTTTTATATTTTTTCTTGTAAAGCTCTCACATTACGTTTTATACAATTTTGTAATAAATTAATCTCATGTGTGTACATGTGGGACAATGTTGAATACGATGTTTGTGGCTCTTCAAAACTATGTTGAATAGTTAAAAGCTTTTGTAAAAATTTATTATTTCAATAATATAATAGTTTATTTGCTTAGTATTTAAAAATAAATTTCTAATTTCAAAATATCGCTTCACAAATCATAAATAGTAATTGTATATTTAACCCTCTGCGAAGCTAATTCAATAAAGTTACCCGAATTCAAAAAATTGCCTCTCAATGCAGTTATGCAGTTTTAATTATATATTTGTATTCCATATCGTATTGTTTTGTATCTAATATGAAAATTTTACTATTTTTACATGCTATTATTTAATTTTAAATGGCATATCTTTTTGTTGCATTTTACAATATTTTTTTAATTTTTGCATAAAATGGAATTCTGTAATCTATTTTTCACTCGGTTGTCGGTGTTCTGAACAACTGCGCTGAAATTAAGTAAAGATTCCAATGATAATACAATATTTTTGTATTTTCTGAATTTATTTATCTACTATCAAAATAGCTTTCTCTTCTAAACAGAAAAAAATTGCATTCGCAACATATAAAAATTGCTAAACTACCTTCTTTGACATACTTCTTAGTAAAAATAAATAATAATAATTCTAATTAAAATAATTATAATTTTTTATTCTTAACTCAAGATTACAATATCAAAAATCTTTTCATTAGTTAAATCTCGATAAATTGAAATTAATGGATTTGATAAAAAAAAACCATTTAAAAGAAAATTTTGAGCCTGGACTTTTTTCAAATAGTCAAGAATTTTTCTTATACAAGTTTAAGATAAGTCAACAAATAGAAACGCAATTTAGAAATTATGAAGAAATAATATTTGTTCCATGTGAGTAATTTAAAGGCCATCGAAAAATATTTTTATACCTTTTGATTTTGGACACTAGGAATTATTTAAAATTTATCTAATAATAAATTAGGTTTGGAAATAAAAGAGTAAAATAGAGAGAGAGAGAGAATAAGAAGCTGAATATATATTATAAAAAGAGAATATCCTACATTCAAATTTTCGAAAACATTAGCGTAGAAGCAAACGCAAAAGAAAGACTCAGGCTCGAACCCGGGCCAATGGGGTTCGTAACATGGCGCTCTACCGACCTTGCCATGCAAGCAAGTATTGGGAAAGGCATATTTAAATGACATTTATAATTTGCTCAAAATTTAAAAGCATTTGATTCAACTGGCAGAAATTCACTAAAAAATTACATTTCATCAATGTAGTTAATAACAAATTTTAACAGCAGTAAATCTTTGTTAACTGCAAAGAGTTGTTCCTTGATGATGATTAAAATATTTTTTTACTGTATGGGGCTCATCAAGATTGAAAACTTGATATTTAATTAGAAAGAAATCTGACCTTAAATTTCATTACTGAACGCTTCAGTAAATATATTGTTTCCATCAAATTAAATGGCATTCATGGGAAGTCCTAACCAGATAATAGAAATCAGAAGCGTCAAAATACTGAAGATTCTTGCAAATTTCCATTAAATTCACTAACGAAATTTTAAATAATTAACAGAAATGTTAATTAAAAATAATTAAGAATAATTAATTAGTAATTAAAATTATAATCAATATAATTAATTATCTAATTATAATTATTAATTAATATCAATGAAACTAATTATCTAATTAAAATTATTATGTTATTAATTATGATTCATAATTATATTAAAATATAAGTTTAATAATAAAGATTATTAAAGTAATTATGGGCTATAAAACTATTTTTCCGGAGCCTGAACGAATGCGTGGATCCGAGTCCGCAAAAGGAACGAATCTGACCCATCACTAGTAAACACTCCAAAAACAGACACGAATTGATTGATTGATTGATTTGATCGGTTTTGGGGGATTTTTAGCTGCAAAGGCTATCATATCCGTATTCACAAAAGGTTCATATTAAAAAATGTCAAAAAAATTCAGGTTCTGGAGGAAAATATGAAGGTTCTGTTTATTTTCAAAGACTTTGCTTGTGAGTTCCTTAAAAACCCAAATTACGCGGCGACAACTGAAGGCGCTATTCACCAAACAGCATGTTAGCACCGGGATCGAGTAATCGCTGATCGAGCGTTGATTCTTGAACCCCAGAAATTCTTATTCCCCAACAAGAGTTACTCGATCCCTCGGTATCGGAGCCTACGTAGGCCACGCCCCACTCTGTGACGCAGGATGCCAGCTATTCCTGTCCCATCATTTTCAAAGTAGATTTGCATTGGTCCAAATATGTCACATGATTATCAGCTGATTTTAACGCCTTCCTAATATTTATTTGCAAGTTCTTGAATTGATAAACTGCAATATTTGGCATCAAAACATAGAAAAATAAGGTGGTGTTTGCATGGATTTCCTTATCTTATTGTAATTTTGTAAACTGTGTGTTCTGTTTTGTTATGCATGTTTGGGGGGGGGGGAATTAACACACATCTATAATTTGTCTTCAGTGTTTTATTAGTAAGGGAATGCCTTGGCTTTTATTTGAGTTTACTTTTTAATCACCAATTATTTAAATAAATATATAATATTTGTATACCGTCTCACAACACCTATGTACATGAAATCAAATGATACTATAATAAAATAATTGGAAAAATAAACAAATGGTTTGTAATATTAATTTATAGGATTTATTCATGTTAAACTGATTGGCATGGAAGAAAGTTTTTTACTTTTCCTCTCTCTAGGAAAAAGGTAAAATTCATCAATATATTGAAAAAAAGACTGCAATTTATGTTGAAGAAAGATGCATTAAGAGCAGAAGTTAAATCTTCCAATCTCTTATTCTTGGTGTCTTTTGAAAAGATGGGATCAACTTTCCCCCTAAATTTGTGGATATTTTAAAAATAATCCAACATAATTTCGAATTGGCACATGTACGCTTCGCCATTTTTCATTCACTATATTGTTCTTTTGGCAATTCAAAACTCGAACTGAAACCATAAATCAAAAATAGCGCTGCCGATCGCTTCATTTGCTGCGCGAGCAACAGAAATACATCACTTCCTAGCGTAAAGCTGGATCTTCGAAACGAACGAGGTACGAGAATACGATAACTTCTTTCGGTCGTGAAAAAGCCATTAACGCCCCGCGATCGAAAGGCGGAATTCTCACAACCCAGCTGGAGTACCAGAATAGGGCTGTGTTTTTTCACCCCCATTTTTAGCCTTTGTTGACTGGACTATTTCTGCCTGTAACGTCCGAAAAATGTCGAGTTTTCTTTCCAAGGATTTTGGCAGTCAATGCAGCGGTGCTGTCTGTCCTGTCATCTAGCAAATGTTCACAACTGTGATCCAGCAAATGTTGGTAAAGGGGAAACTGCTGTAATTGTACAACAATGATGAAGGCATAAATGTTATTTGACTAATCACTTGTGCTTTTCTTTCGCTTTCTAGAGTGAAATATGACTAGTAGTTCTGTGAACAGTACACCTCGAATTAGAAAACAAGTAAAAAAATTTTAAAAATCAAAGATTTGCTCTTCATCCCATTCTTTAAATGTTTATTGCAGTCTAGAGGTAATTTCGCTCCCTCCCCCTGGGAAGAGGGGTAGATCGTACCTTCTATTACACTGTTTTTCTTCGTAGGTCAGTAACCCTTTTTTTATAACATTATATCTACCCTTTGCCCTTCGTTTCCGGTAAACCGTTAGTTACGTCAAAAATTATTCTAGAACAAAGTTGTACAAAAGTTTTCGTTCGAGACTAGTGGTAGCTTTAAAATTTTTAAAGCATGAACCGTTTGTATAGGATCGTTGAATTCCCCAGCTTGATTTTTTTACGATTAGCAAAATCTTCTCTTTTTTACGGGAGAAAATAAAATACAGAAATATTTGCCCTTCGGCTTCCTTGTGTACTTACACAATCGGCCCCAATTTGTGTTTACCTTCGTAGTCTTGTGAAGACAATCGAGTATCTCTTTTGAACTTCTTTCCTTTGATCGATTTGATTCAAAATATGATATGCACATCTGCAAATTTGGTATGAAGACTATATACCAAATTTCATTTAGCTATCTTACGTTCCAAGTTATAGTGTTCACATACAGACGAACTTACAGATAGATATAATTCCTATTTTATGATTTTCGTACAATTTTTGGTGCAAATAATGCATGTCAAACTTGATCCATTTAGCTCTGTGAGTTTTTGAATGTTCTCTCAAACATGTCATAATTCCAAGAATATCTGGGAGGTCTGAATGCTCCAACACCGTTATCCATTTTCATCCTACAAGAAGCAGAAATTATGATGTCAACACCCCACGTCAATAAGATCTTTCAGCATGCAAGGATTTCCTGTTATTTTAATAGTGAAGAAACTACACTGGTTTCTCTTTGTTAAATTTGATAGAATATAAAATATTCCGCGAGCCTATTTCTTTCATTTTGAGTTCCCCGAATACCAAATACTACTAAAATTTTTTTTTAAAAATTGGAAAAACAGAAGGACAGTCCCTCAGTCCCAACCACTGGACCGATTTCGACAATTTTTATTTAAATGGGACCTTACCACTTCTAGATATGCCATCAAAAGCCGCCTGCTCCCCATCTCCCTCCATTTTCCGAAAGAAAATCTAAAAAATACTTGGCCACTGAACATTCCATATGAGGGGAAAAACTTCCAGAATAACCACTGGACGTATTTTGACAATTTGTATTTCATATGGAAGCTTATGACCTCTAGATATGCCACCAAAGGCCGAATGCTCCCCATCTCCCAACATTTTCAGAGAGAAATCTAAAAAATACTTCTCCATGGTACATTCTATATGGGGGAAAGATTTCCAGACCGTCCCCCAGATCCAACCACAGGAGCATTTTGACAATTTGCATTTCATATGGAAACTTATGACCTCTGGATATGTCATCAAAGATCTCCTGCTTCCCATAAACCTCTATTTTGGAGCGAAATCGAAAAAAAAAAACACTCATCCATTGTACATTCTCTATGGGGAGAAACCAAGACGTAATACCAAGCCCAACCACTGAACCGATTTCAAAATTTTTTATTTTTAACATTTTTAAATTTAGAATTGAGTTAAAAAAATAATAAGTTGGAGTAAGGACTTTGTAAAAATAAATAAATATAAACTTCGATATGAAAGTTTAAAACAATAAAAATTGTAAGAAAAATTAATTTTTTGTGAAATCCCTTATAGATGTATAATGCAAGATTTTTAAAACATTGTGAAACATCAAAAAATAAAGATAACTTTCCCGAATTCTCATTGCAGCATATTGATACTATGGTTCGCAATCAGTTTCTGAGAATCCTGAGACATACTATCGCAGGAACTCGCATTTTACAGTGAAGATTCGGTCAAATTGATATTTTCTAAACTTGAGCCTTCGAACAGTAATAAAGAATTTTCTGAACGCAGGGTTCCCACTCTTATTGATGAAAAAAATTCAAGGACCTTCTTAAAAAAATTCAAGGACCATAAAATTACATATTTTAGAACACAAAAATGCAAAGGACAAATTTAAATCAAATATTTTCAACTTTAACGTGCAAATGCGTGATCACTTTCTTACTTATGACTTTCAGATGCTAAAATGAAGAATATCAAAGGCACATGTTTTGCACACTTTGCCAGTTAGTGAACCAAAATCTGCAGTGCAAAGTGAGTTTCGAGATCACAATTCAAACACTCTTACTATTAGGTATAGTGTACTAGTACTAGATGCTAATTTTACACAAACTACTACCAAGCATTTACTTGGTAGCTCACTTCACAAACACATCGGCTGAAACAAAATTCATTAAAAAATTGTTAGTCCCACAAGAACCTCTATTCTTACTTTTGACCATTGCTTGAGATTGAAGGGGAAAAGAAGCAAGAGACAGGTACAAATCAACAAACCTTTAAATAAATAAACTTCAAAACACTTTAAATTTTCATTTTCAGTTGCTCTGTTAAAGCCTCAATTTTTTCATTGATCATTTTGACTTCATTGGCCCTTTCTTTTCTGTTTTCTTAAAACTATTGGATTCTGCAATAGATTTAAAATCTCTACTTTTTCCAGCTAGTTTGTCAGCAAACTTCTGCAGTGCAGAAACCAATACAATGCAATTCAGTGTGATGTATGACTCACAATTATGATGACCCTTCAAAATTTTTGCCATATATTTATTTATCTACTAACTGAATAGCCAGTTTGTGTGAACGGAGCACAAAAATGACTATTTGTCATAATGAAGAGTAAAAAAACTGTATAATCTGGCATCCCTTGCTCTTTTATGTTCAATTTTAGTAATCAAACCACTTATATTAATCCTCTATGAACGTTGAAAAAGAATTTTTATTAATAAGAACTAATATAAGTAAAAATTGATTACTATAGGCGCCCGTAGGATTTTTCCAAACAAGAACAAAAACTTTTTGAAAATAACTGACACTCAAGAAATCTGTAGCCTAATAAATTAATTTTAAACTTATTAGTTTTCTTAATTAAATTATTACTCATTACTTAATATGTTTTTCACACTTCCGTAGTTTTTCTGTTTGGAAAACATGTTGCAGAATTTTCAAAGGGGAAGGCCTCCCTTTTTCTGTGTGACTCATACTAGTAGCCCTCACAGAAACAACTCAAAATGACAGAAAAAGACCAAAAGTTTGTTGAAAATGTGCAAGAGTCTCTCAAAAAGATTTGCATGTCGATCTTCGGCAATATGGAACCGACCTTTCCATTTTAGAATCCATTTCTTCAAAGGGGCCTCTATGAAATGAACGAAGACAGAAAAACCATTACCATTGGTCCTTAAAAAAAGATACAAACCTTCTGCCTTGTAACAAGAGCTTTGCGTTACTGATTAAAAATATAAACTTAAAAAAATCTTAAGCAAAGTAAAATCTTGATAAAAAATATCCATTGAAAAAAAAAATAAAAGACAAAAAATATGAAGGCAGCAAGACAACTATTTTTTCCAATGTTTATATATTAAAACACAGAAGCATAATATTTCTTCGTTATAGAAACAAAATTAAACTTTTGATTCCAACCAACTTTTTTCATTACGGCTAAAAAAAAAAAAAAATCAGCTCAGAGAAACAAAACATCAAAAGAGAAAAAAAATACAAGAAATAATAAATTAAAATACCGGAAGCATAACTTTTCTTCTCACGTATGTAAAAATAATAATGGGGGGAAATGAAAATTCGCAAAAATGTGCAAAAAACGCCGGAATTTAGTACTTAAAATTAAATAAATAAAAATTTAATTTAATTTTTTTAAATGTACGGCGTGAGCTCCCTCTTGCACTAATACATCACTTTACAAAATTTAATTGTATGTCAAACCGTTTGGGAGTGTATAAAGAACAAAAACCGAACATGCATGCATGCATACATACGAAAAAAAATCTTTTCTATAATAAATAATTTCCGTCCAATACTTTGAAGATCCCATAATTTATCAAAATGATCCGTATTCATAACAGAAAAAAAAAAGAATACACAAAATTAACAAAAAAAATGCCAGCATAAAATAAATATAATGTCAGGTATTACAATAATTCACCAGAAAGATCTCCTTGAAATGGAAAAATTAATTAATTCTGGTTGTAACTCCTATTTGATTTTAAATCATCAAAGAAGCAAACAGTATCCAGTGTGGATGCTAATTTGTATTTTTTTTTTCTTTTCTTTTTTTTGTATAGACAGATGAAAGAAAATTTACGATCTCACAAATTGTCTGAATCGCTTTGGCACGATGCCAAATGCCTGTGCGTCTTCCACATTTGAGTACAATTAATATCTATCAACTGAGTATTGTATAGCAACGGATTCGGAAACCCTCCGCGCTTTTGCGCATGCGCCGGGCGGAGATATTTTCATCAAAATACCGGGAAAGTGAAGAATGGAAGGGTGATGTTTACTGAGCGTGAACTAACAAAGAACTCCGGAAATGCGCTCATATGACTCATTGCCTGACACCCCATTCCGGTGTAAAATAGTGAACTATATAATTTAACTAACAAAGGGAACGCGATCCTGTTCATAGACGAAGTTTCGGTTCCACGGAAATTTAAATGTAAACATCCCGCTGTCTGACGCGTGCGCAGAAACGCGGATGGCCTCCGTTTCTGATTGTCAGTACATGACTGATTTTCATTGGTAGACATCGATGTTTTATTTTACTTTCTATAAAAGACCAGCGAATATTATCTCGTTTGATAAGAATTATCAAAATAAAAAAAAATTCCAGTTTTAGAATAAAATTTCCCGGGTTTTTTCGAATCTCAAGGAATTCCCGGGTCATAGCGAAACCATACCCTTTTTTGCCAGCTTCCATCCTAGACAGAGAGGAAATATTGGTGATTGACAGCGTTACCATAGCAACACCCTTTTTTGCGACCCCTCCCTCTTCCTCCAAACTAGAGAAAAGAATAGTGACTGACAGCGTTCCCATAGCAACACCCTTTTTCGGTGGTGGAATTCTCAGTACATTTCGAATTTTTCATGGACTTTTCAAGGACCCAACAAAAAAATCAAGTACCTTTCCGGACTTTTCAAGGACCCAACGAAAAATCAAGTACTTTTCCGGGGCCCCGAGTACGGCAAATAAAATTCAAGGAGTTTTCAAGGACCGTAGGAACCCTGGAACGTTGAAATCCTGAATACTCATACAAGGTGCGTTCGAAAAGTTCGGTGAATGGTCTCATAAAATGAAGGAAACAATGTATACAAACAAAATACATTCAAAGTAATCACCATTAGCTACAATACACTTTTGACATCGGTTGCACAGCTGCTGGAAACTGTCAGCAAACACTTAAAACACTTCTCTCGGTATCGCTCGAAGCACAGTTGTCACAAGTTGCTGGAACTGCGCAATGTCGGAAAAGCGTAGAGCTTTTTCTTACGCTTTTGCAAATGTTCGTGAATAATGTTGCTCACACTGTCTAGGCTTATCTTCATTTCTTCTGCTATCATTCTCAAAGACGGCCGTCGATCATTCGCAAGCATCCATCGCACTCGTTCAATGTTGTCTGGAGTTGTGCTTGTTGGTGG
>BGPR01006452.1:35320-80364 GCA_013235015.1 Araneus ventricosus
GGCTAAAAAAAAAAAAAAATCAGCTCAGAGAAACAAAACATCAAAAGAGAAAAAAAATACAAGAAATAATAAATTAAAATACCGGAAGCATAACTTTTCTTCTCACGTATGTAAAAATAATAATGGGGGAAAATGAAAATTCGCAAAAATGTGCAAAAAACGCCGGAATTTAGTACTTAAAATTAAATAAATAAAAATTTAATTCAATTTTTTTAAATGTATGGCGTGAGCTCCCTCTTGCACTAATCCATCACTTTACAAAATTTAATTGTATGTCAAACCATTTGGGAGTGCATAAAGAACAAAAACCGAACATGCATGCATGCATACATACGAAAAAAAATCTTTTCTATAATAAATAATTTCCGTCCAATACTTTGAAGATCCCATAATTTATCAAAATGATCCGTATTCATAACAAAAAACACAAAACTAACAAAAAAAAAATGCCAGCATACAATATTAATATAATAACGTCGGGTATTACAATAATTCACCAGAAAGATCTCCTTGAAATGGAAAAATTAATTAATTCTGGTTGTAACTCCTATTTGATTTTAAATCATCAAAGAAGGAAACAGTATCCAGTGTGGATGCTAATTTGTACTTTTTTTTCTTTTGTATAGACAGATGAAAGAAAATTTACGATCTCACAAATTGTCTGAATCTCTTTGGCACGATGCCAAATGCCTGTGCGTCTTCCACATTTGAGTACAATTAATATCTATCAACTGAGTATTGTATAGCAACGGATTCGGAAACCCTCCGCGCTTTTGCGCATGCGCCGGGCGGAGATATTTTTATCAAAATACCGGGAAAGTGAAGAATGGAAGGGTGATGTTTACTGAGCGTGAACTAACAAAGAACCCCGGAAATGCGCTCATATGACTCATTGCCTGACACCCCATTCCGGTGTAAAATAGTGAACTATAGAATTTAACTAATAAAGGGAACGCGATCCTGTTCATAGACGAAGTTTCGGTTCCACGGAAATTTAAATGTAAACATCCCGCTGTCTGACGCGTGCGCAGAAACGCGGATGGCCTCCGTTTCTGATTGTCAGTACATGACCGATTTTCATTGGTAGTCATCGATGTTTTATTTTACTTTCTATAAAAGACCAGCGAATATTATCTCGTCTGATAAGAATTATCAAAATAAAAAAAATTCCAGTTTTAGAATAAAATTTCCTGGGTTTTTTCGAATCTCAAGGAATTCTCGGGTCATAGCGAAACCATACCCTTTTTTGCCAGCTTCCATCCTAGACAGAGAGGAAATATTGGTGATTGACAGCGTTACCATAGCAACACCCCTTTTTGCGACCCCTCCCTCTTCCTCCAAACTAGAGAAAAGAATAGTAACTGACAGCGTTCCCATAGCAACGCCCTTTTTCGGTGGTGGAATTCTCAGTACATTTCGAATTTTTCACGGACTTTTCAAGGACCCAACAAAAAAATCAAGTACCTTTCCGGACTTTTCAAGGACCCAACGAAAAATCAAGTACTTTTCCGGGGCCCCGAGTACGGCAAATAAAATTCAAGGAGTTTTCAAGGACCGTAGGAACCCTGGAACGTTGAAATCCTGAATACTCATACAAGGTGCGTTCGAAAAGTTCGGTGAATGGTCTCATAAAATGAAGGAAACAATGTATACAAACAAAATACATTCAAAGTAATCACCATTAGCTACAATACACTTTTGACATCGGTTGCACAGCTGCTGGAAACTGTCAGCAAACACTTAAAACACTTCTCTCGGTATCGCTCGAAGCACAGTTGTCACAAGTTGCTGGAACTGCGCAATGTCGGAAAAGCGTAGAGCTTTTTCTTACGCTTTTGCAAATGTTCGTGAATAATGTTGCTCACACTGTCTAGGCTTATCTTCATTTCTTCTGCTATCATTCTCAAAGACGGCCGTCGATCATTCGCAAGCATCCATCGCACTCGTTCAATGTTGTCTGGAGTTGTGCTTGTTGGTGGTCGAGCCGAACGCGGCTCATCTTTGACATCTTCCTTTCCGTCTCTAAAGCGTTTAAACCACTCAAAAACACACTTTTTACTCACTGCGTCCACACCGTACACTTTCACAAACATTTCGTGTGTCTCCGTCGGCGTTTTGCCTAATTTGAAGCAAAACTTGATGTTCACGCATTGCTCCATTTCGAAGTGACGGGCCTTCTCACAATCACTCTTTAAATTGGTCGTAGCGCGCACTTCCGCTTAACTGTCGTGATTTGGACGCTAGGGGGCACTTGTTGTCATGTCTCTCACTGCGTCAGAGTGAGCGCAGCATCCGAACCAGCGCGGTTAATCAACTATTGGACCATTCACCGAACTTTTCGAACGCACCTTGTATATACTTATAAGTTAAATACATAATTTAAATTAGAGTTCGACGATTATTATTCGAAGATTTAAGTTTAAAAAATATCAATTTCTCTCATCATTAAGATTTTCTTAAGAGTGTACCGGAAATCACCAAGTTGCAATGTCGATATCTTTCTGAATACTAATGGTATTGAAGTGGAATCTGGCTCTGAAGTTATGAAAAAGAAAAAAAAAAAAAAATTACGCTACGTTTCGCGCTACTACAAATGCTCATATTTCCCGTAATATTCAAATGTTTTAATTCGAATTTTAATACAATTCTTCTTTTGCACATTGTCGAGTATTCTTTAAGTTTCGTAAAAAACATGCAGAAAAATTTTAGATTTTTTAAGAAAACCTTTATATTTTCCTGAATATTTGTGCTGTGTTCACGAAAATGCATGTAAATATTGTGCACATCAAACCTAAACATTGATGAAAGTTACATTCACTATAAGTAAAATTATTTCTAGTCTATTCTCATGTGTGTGTTATTTTTTATTAAAAAATTAACTTTTAATTAAAAAATAGTAATGTGGCAGTGTAATGAAAGGTAACTAAAGAAACATTTGTCACATACCAATACATATAAAATGCAGTAATAACGAGTAAAATATTATTTGTAGGCGTATTTTATCTAAAAAATAGAAAATTCAAATAAAAAAATTATGTTTATTATACGATTTTTGATATACATATGATTTTGTATAAAAATGTGAATGAGTAAAACATTGATATAGAAGGAGAATCTCTACATTTCATAGCCATATTCCGGACTGTCATCACTCCTTCCACATTGTTTCTGAAAACAATAACAACATCGCAAATTTCCTTTGTCGTTCAAGAATTTCTGGATCGTAAACCAGGAAACGTGTTACAAAGTTTATAAATAGAAAAGTTCCTTGTATAACATCGAAGCAATAGTAGCAAATGTTTACAAAGTAGTAATAGACATCTCTGTTGCAGTTAGGATTTCCTCGTAGGCACACGTACCAGCTCATTTGCGATTATAAGGGCTTTTGATATTAGACTTCAAATCAATTACGAGATCGTTTAGAGTCCAAGAATGAAGGTGTAAACCATCACAAAAGTCCTTTCTTTTTTTCATTTAGTCTTTGTCAAAAAATTGGTGAAAAACATCAAATGCCATTTCTAGAAAAAGAAATTAAAGAAAAATCATTTTAATAGAGCTATGTAAACTATATAATGTAGAAAATGTTATAAACACATTCTGTATAGCAGAAAATTCAAGAAATGGTAAATTAACTTTGAAAAATTCCGTGCGACTCTCTGCAGGAAAATGTGAAGCGATTAATAATCCACGTCTTTAAAACTTACAAATCAGTAAATTATGAAAATGTTAAAATCAGATAAATGCTTAATCAGAGAATTTCATCATTGTGGATTCTCCTGCAATTTGAATTTTTTAACTTTCTGAATTGTATCACATCCTAGAAGATAATTCAGCAAAACGTGCACATGAAGACAAATCGGAGGAATACAGAGAATGCAGGACGGGAAATGCCATCTTCATGTGACATGAGACGTCAAACTGCTCTTCAAGCTCATTTCAAGATACCAACGAAAGAACATGCGAAGCAACCCGTTTAAGCCGGGTTTTTTTTCGGGGGGGGGGGGGGGTACTGTACATGGTGTGGAATACTCCGATCTCGCAAGAATGAAATTCTAGCGTAGCTGTAATAACACGCATTATAACCCTGAATATAACTTCTTCTGGTACTTACCATCAAGCACTCTAGTCCGAAAAGCACTTGTCATTTGCTGCTCTCAGCGCGTTTATGAGATTTATTACGGTAACTGTTAATTTACGTAAATCGCTTATTATAACTCGGGCTTATTATATATCGGGGAATGCTAGTTCTCTTGGTCATTCTTTAAATTCAGCCAATTTTGATTTCATAAATAAAGCGTCACCTTATATCGTTTATGCTCATAATGCAGAATTTCCTAATCTGTGGTAAGCGTAACCGTAGGTGCACGCGGCGAACGGGTTATGGGTACGAAAATTAATGTTTGGAATTGCGGAAAACACAAAAAGAAAGGGACAGAAATGATACGTAAAACGATGTTATGAAATTAATTCGAGTCGTTTTACGTAAGCTAACCCGAGCCTTTAACATTATTAAGAGAAACTCCTTTGTGGGAAAGGATTGTTGGAGGAGGAGTAATGGGGGGGATATCTAAAAATAATTTTAAAAAACTAATCAAGAAGTGCAAGAGGAAATAAAGTTTGGGAACCACTATTAAAACAAATAAACCAACAAGTGTGTTCTCAACTTGACTTTCTTGTATACCTATGACGCGTTTTTTTGTTTGTTTTTGTTTAGCTTCGTAGTGTAGTGAAGAGAATCGAGAATGCATTTTTAGCCTCTCTCGTCTGACCGATTTTGCTTAAAATTTGATATAATTTTGATGTCAGGAACCATATCAAATTTCATTTATCCTGCTTGTTGCTTTTTCGAGTTATCGCGCTGACATAGGCCGGATTTGGCTGATCAGATTTGGTCCAAAATTGGATACAGATCTAAATTTAAGCAATAAAGGCAGATAGACAGATAATCAACTCATCAGATTTGGTCCAAATTGGATACAGATCTCAATTTAAGCAATAAAGGCAGATAGACAGACAGTCAACTCCTCAGATTTGGTCCAAAATTGGATACAGATCTAAATTAGCAATAAAATCACATGCATACATAAAATCCTTTTATGTAGCTGACTCTACCTCGATGTGGAATTTTTTAACGATTAGAAGGCGTTCTCTTTCCATATTCCGTATAATAGAGAGTAACAAGAATCGTTCAAACAGGGCCCTTTTAACAAATTTGAGCGTCCTGGACTAGAATAATTTTGTGCCCCATCAGAACCGTACCTAGGAGTTTCAGCGTCTATGACCCAACAAAAATAGCTAACTAACAGCGAGATTTAGTAAAAAAGTCACCTATTCTCTGATTAACGCCTTACAATTTTGCAAATCAGTGCCTTTCCAAAATAGGATTTTGGAAGCCACCCCTGTTCATTTTATAATTACATAAAAGTATTTTTTTCAATTATCTCCCATATATTTATTAAATAAAAAATATAATATACTTAATATTTAAATTCATGTAATAAAATATTTATATAATAAACATACATTATTTAACATTTTTTAATTATTTATTTCACACGAAAATATAAATTTAATTTATAGTATATGATATGCATGTTTATGTAATATTACAAAATCGATGGTTGTCTTGTTACAAGCCCTAATCATATTTTTACTTTTAACCTATTTAAAATTATAATTTAAATTTTCTGCACCAAAATTAAAATATAATTAGTACAGTAAACTTTTAGGCGCCTTTGCATCAAGGGTGCCCCTGGGTCCAATGGATAAAACAGCCCTGCGTTCAAATGTAAGTGAAATCTTATTCTTCTCTTAATAATAAACTCTTGATTATGTTAGTAATGACAATCTCCTGTCACATCAGTTCGGGAAATTTGTGACTCTATTCATAAAAGACACTCAAAATAGATAAAACTGAACTGTGCTATAACATTGGAAAAATATATGCAAAAAGAAACTCCAAAAACACACTCTCGAAAATTGTATTGTGAATATTCAGTGCTTTGAAAGAATACTTCAATTCTATCAAGTAAAACAAATCAAGTTCAGTCATTATATTTAAATCAGTTAGAGATAATTATTATGAATATATCTCCAAAGACATAATACCGGATTCTCACAACTTTATTAAAATCTACTCAAAGGAATTAAAAGTGTAATATTTTTTTAAAATCTGAATTTCATTTTTTTAAAAATTTCGCCAGCAGAATATTTTTGGCTTCCTCTGAAAAACAATAATTGCCAGCTTAATGACAAAGAGCTAATGAAAAGCTTTTCAATTTAAAATTTTGATCATCTTGGCGCGAGACGAGTGAAATTCTTTTACGGCACTCTTGATTTATTTCTGTATAATTGGATAGTTAATTAGATTTATTAGGTATTGAAACAAGTTATTACACATTACGATTAGATAATTTTATATAATACTAGCTGATATACCTGGCGTTGCTCGGGATAAAAATATTTTTAAGTCCAAGTACTTATAACAATTTCAACTTCATAAAAGAGTTTTTCGCAGCAGCGTCTTTCATTGATTTTCATTAATCCAATGCCGTGCTCTCTGACCCTCTTGGACAGCAGTTTAACACACCCTTCTTCTTTTTCTCTCCTAAGTTTGAACCATCTGTCAAGATTCTAGTAGTCCTTCGTACTCCATTGTCCCCTCCCCATCATTTCTCAGGCGACAAACAACAGAAGCTCTTTCGTATCTTGGATTTTATTGTCATTATTCGGACTACAATTATCCTTCGCTTTAGTGTTTGTGTCATTGACCGTATAGTGTTCTTTCTTTTTCTTCTTATGTCCTCTCCCTCCTGTAGAAGGCGGGCACTGTAATCTTGAAGGATTTTACACACTCAATGTGATCATTTAAAAATTTGTAAAACTAAATGATCACATTGATGAAAAATTAAATGAAAGAACGCGGAAAGAGAATAATTAACATCATTGGATTGTGGTGCAAACACAATGAAAGATGTACAGTAGAGCCTCCCTACAGCGAATTTCTCCCTATAACGAAATTTTCAATCGGTATGCTAAATAACATTCAAAATATTCCTCATATAACGAAGTGGTTGTCACCCTATAACGAATTTTTTCAGACGTTTATCTTTTCGATTTTTGTCATTTTTGAAGAAAGTTGCTAATTTCTGTGCAACCAATTCTATCACATGTGCCTGTTTTTGGACCACTCGCATTGTTCATTTCAGAGAAAACACATAACAATACAGTGCTATGTGAATGGTAATGCAGTTGTGGGGGACCTGAATTTCTACAGAGGGAGCAACATTTCTGTGGGTCAAGATTCCAAGAATCGGACATTTTATGTTTATCCGTGTGGGGGAGAGTTCACAATCAGGCCCTGGTCCACATCAGTATTTGTCTCAGGCATCCCTGGGTACCTTAGATAAGAAATGACTCATTTATCCAAACACTCCTTTATTCTGCGTGTACTGCGGAGATCGAAGTTCCCTTCCTCCCACGACACCGGAAACAAGATTTGGACGAACGTCACGTGACGCTTCGTATGGAATTTTTTTTTTTGCTTTGTACTACAATTCAACGGTTAGTTTCGCCATGTGTGCGTATGCGTCAACACCTGTTTTTCAGTGAAACCCAAAATGTCCACTAGAAAAAGCATAAGTTTCTCTGAAAAATCAGAATTTGAAATGAAATTGATAAAGGCGTTAAAAAAAGATGTTGCGCAAATGTTTCAGATTTCGGCAAGTACACTTTCTACGATTCTCAAAAATCGATAAACGATAGTCAAAAATAAAGTAAATTTCGGTCCGAAGCAAAAAAGAGTACGACTGTGTCAGTATGATGTTCTGGATAAAGCAATGCTGAAGTGGGTTCGTGGAATTCGAGATCGTAATTTCCCCATTTCAGAAACATTGATGCAGGAAAGAGCTGTGAAATTTGCAAAAGCTGTTGGTTATCCTGATTTTAAAGCCAGTGCTGGCTGGTTGGACTAATTAAAAAAGTGACACGGCCTTACACAGAAATCAATTTGCGGGGAAAGTGTAGATGTGCCAGAGGAAAATTGTGACTCCTGGATGCAAAAAATACCTGAAATTCTGCAAGAATTTTCACCGCAGAACATTTTTAATGCAGACGAAACAGGACTCTTTTTCAAATGTCTCCCTATAAAAACGCTAGCTTTTAAAGGAGACAAATGTTTCAGAGGAGAGAAAAGCAAACAAAGAATCACAGTTTTGTTATATGCCAACATGACTGGCGAGGAAAAGCTAAAGATGCTTGTTACTGGCAAAAGTAAATCTCCAAGGTGTTTCAAAGGAATAAAATCTTTAGAAGTTAAATACGAATTCAACAAAAAATCATGGATGACGTCCAAAACTTTTGACAGATGATTGAAAGCATTGGGCAAGCAAATGGGACAACAATACCGTAAAATTTCTTTATTAATCGACAACTGTCCAGCTCAAAAGATTGTGGAGAAAAGCTAAAAAATTTTAAGGTAATTTTCTTTCCTCCTAATTGCACATATAACTTGCAGCCACTGGATCTCGGACTAATTAAAAATTTAAAAATGCGCTATAGGAAAATAATCTTGAAAGAAATTATCAGTGCAATTGAAAAAAAAATGAAACAGTTCAAGAAAACATCGATCTTCGAAAACCAATTGGAGAACTTTATAAAGTATTGAAATTTGATGTAACTGCTAAAACAATCCGTAATTGCTTAAAAAAGGGAGGCTTCAGTAATCAGGCAGATGACATTGATTCCGACGATGAAGATGTAATCTTGGCCGACTTGAAAAATAAATGTAAAGCAGTAGGAGAGAATGGAAGAATAACAGATGATGCAACTCTCTCCGACATTTTAGAAGTGGACGCAGAACTATTAATTGCTTCATATCCTATTGTTGAGGAAATTTTGAACAGTTTACTGGACAACAATAAAGCCAGGAAAGTTATAGTGATTCTGAAAATGAAGACGTGATACAGCCAAAAGCACATCGGACTTAAATCATTCGAAACCATTAAAAGAGGTTTCCAAATGGAAAAAAATGGGACCGAGTTTATTTTTAGCTCACTCCTAAAATGGGAAAATTTTTATGAAAATTTAACATCACGAAATGCAAAGCAATGTAAAATAACAGAATTTTTCAAGTAAAATAAACGTAAGTACATACTAGTACATATTATTCTTTAAATTGGTGAATTGTCTTCACTTTTGAGCATTTTATTTATACAATAAAAATTAGTATAATTTTAACAAATTTATAATATATATTACTTTATTTTTAATTGAAAGTCATAATTAAATACTTCTGAACTTATCGCACCTACTAAAAAGTTTGTAACATTTAGAGGAAAAGGTGTAAATATGGGCACCCTCTTTTGTTTTTGACTTAAAGTTACTTTCATTTTGAAAAATTCTGGATTTTTGACCTTCATTAACAACTATTACAAGTTTACTAAATGAGAGGAGGCAGAACAATGATTAAAACCAATTATTTCAATTTGAAAACGAAGATTTACAAAAAGCTTTTAAAAAAGCATCAGAAAAAATGGGGTGCAAATATGGGCCCTCTCCAAAAGAGTCACAAAAAATTGTTTAAAATGTTTTAAAATAGGATAAAACAATACAAAATAGTAGAGAATTTATTTATTACAGAAAAAAAATTATTTACAGAAATCGCAAGCATAACTGGCTGTTTCAGCCCCGGCACAATCTAAGTGTGCCCACATTTGACACATAACACATTTAACCCACACTTCCCCGCGAGTGTCTTTAGAGAACTTTCCATCACAAAAGATGCAAGTTGCCTTCCTCGAGTCTGGTTTATCCCCATCGTTGATATCCAGGTTGATATCATCATCGCTGTCCACAAGGGGAGGATCATAGTAGTCTGATGAGTCCGATGATGAATCGTATCGTTTCGTGAGTCGAATTTTCTTTTTTTTTTGAAGGGCTTTGGTCTTCCCACTCCTGCCCCCTGGACGGTCTCTTACCCCGGGAACACTCAAGGACGTCTTCTTGGGAGCACTTTTCTCAAGAGACTTGGTCAACTGATCCTTGTATGGTGATCCAGTGATGAGGCTGGACCTTGTTGCTTTGCGTCCACGAGTAGTGGTTCTCTTCTTAATGTTGGGGACAGGAGATGTCGAACGGAGAAACTGTATTTGAAGTTCCCGGGGAACATTTCGGAGTTTCAGCAGCCTCATCAATTGGCATTGAAAGGGTGCCCATATATACACCAACCAAACCTAAGAAAGATGGCCACTATCACATGTAACCAAAAAGCGTGTGTGCCTAAAGGTGTGCTTCTAAAAGTAGCTTAGGATCTCTGCTTTCCGGATATCACTGTAAAATTATTTTAAACTAACCATAAGAACACGAAAAGAAAACGATTTCACATACCAGTCAAAAGTTTGTAGTTCAGAACTAACACCAATTCGCTTAAGAACTCACGCTGCATCCACACTACTTGAAAGAATGATTCCAACTGTTCTCTTGCTATCTTATATCAACAAGTAGCGCCATCTACAGTCCTGGAGGCCAGTCTTCAGCACCTCCCATAGCCACTTGGGGAGGGGTGCCCATATTTACACCAGTGCCCGTTTTTACACCGGTTCCTCTACTTAAATAACTGCAAAAACCCGTATAACGAAATTTTCTCTAAAGCGAATTTTTCAACTGTAATCAAGCGATTTCGTTATAGGGAGACTCCGCTGTATATGCTACGATATAAAACCGAAAATAAAAATTCTGCTTTCTGTTAATATTCAAAGAAAACAATAATTTTTATCATAACTTTCCACAGTGGTAAAAATACGGGAATTTGATAAAACGATAAATTGGATTGCATTTAGTTACAATAATAGAAAGTATTGTTAGAAACTGTGTATGGAATAAATTTCAAATGTTTATTAAATTAAGGAAAAGAACGCAAGACATTTAAATTGAATCATTAAAAAGATAATTTTCTGCTCTTTAAGGCGGTATGTAAATCATCTACGTGCAATATATTTTTCTGAAGTTATTGGCGAAAAAAATAAGATAAAGCGCCGAAAATTGGCTTGATTTTCGTTATTTAAGTATATATCTTAGAAAGTAATTTTTTTGAAAGTTGAAAAAAACTACAATTAATCTAGTAATGGACCCCAGAATAGCATGTTCAAATTTCATGTCGAAACTATTTACCGTTTAGGAGTAGTTCTTGCGACAGATAGACCGTTAAAAAATCTTTTTTTCCCTCCCTTTGTCATCTTCCTACGATAGGAACCGGACTAAAAAATCTTGAAGGCTTAACACACACTCATTAGGATCATTAAAAAATTTGTGAAAATTAAACAAAACATCGAGGGAATAATTCACTAACGCCATTGGATCACTGTGGAACCGTATTAAAAGTGTAAATGCTACAACAACCGGAAATAAAAAGTCTCATTTTCTGTTAATGTCCAAAGAAAACAATATTTTCTGATATTAACTTTAACACTGGGAAAAGCACGCGAGCGAAACAGTAAATTGGCTTAAATTTAATTCTATAAGAATAAAAAATATTGTTAGAAATTGGGTTAAAAATATTTTTTTAAACGTTAATAACAATCACAGAAAATAATTGTCGTGCAATAAATATTTCAGAAGTTAGTGGCAAAAAATGTCTAAGCATTAGGCTTAACAGTGGCTAATTTTCATTATTTAATTAAATATCTGAAGAATTAATTAATTCTGAAAGTTGAAAATAGCACAGTTACCTAGAATTGTACCCCAGAATGTAATGTGCAAATTTTATGTCGCTACCATTAACCGTTTAGGAGGAGTTGTTATGGCAGACGCATGCATTTTCCGTTTTATATTATAGATGAAAGAAGAATTGGAATCAAGATATCAGAATATGGAAAATAAGCTCAGGCTTTTTTTCACCTCTTATTTCGCCCACCCCCTCCACAGATAATAAGAATACTTCTTTATTAGAAAACGAAATTAAAAAGCCCATAGAAATCTGATAAAGCATTATTAAAACGGAAAACCTAGTTACCATTAACCAAATGCATTCCAAACGTGGATGAATATCAGAAAGTATATAGTTATACACTTGTAGGTTTTCATATATTCATAACATAAATTATTTTTCAATGTTATTATTTAAATAATTTTGTTAATTCAACCCAATATCAATAATTTGTCACGGTAAAATAGAAAATAATAAAGGGCAGAACATTTTAAAATCAATCCATTAAGACCAAACAACGTTACCAAATAAGCCAAAAATTCACAGAAGCAGTTAAATAGAAAAAAAATATATTTACACTACTACAAGATAGTCCACTCTTTGATCTAATTTGTCTCATTAAAATTCCAGATTCTTCCTTGTCCATTATTTGTATTTATGCTCCACCTGAATAGCATCAGCCGATGATATGATCAGATAATGACATGTGAGACTGACATGTCATGATCTGCAACCATTGATTCTGGAAATTCCTACATTTCCATTGTTCTCTACAGAAAGAAGTAGAACAGATAAAAGGAAACCAATCGCCAGTAAATTTGCTTACGATACAGCAATTTGATATTTTCTCTAAATATGAAGAAACTCGGTCGATTTGTCTTATTCTTGATTATTGTGAATGAAGATGAAATTGTAACCACTGATCTATACACTGATCGAATAAATAGTCCACTGATCTATACACTGATCAAATAAATAGTCCATCAGCTGATCCTGCAAACAAACAACACTTCAAAAAATCAAGAGCTAGAAGCAAATCATTTGCAATCATTACTTCAGAAGGAAACAGAACTGATCATGGGGAAACCTTTTGCCAGTAAAATTTGCTTGTAATGTAGGAATTCGATATATTCTTTAAGTGTATAGAAACACTGTTGATTTTCCTTATTCTTGGTTATTATGAATGAAGATGAAACTGTGACCACTGATCTAAATAGTTGCTAATCAGTTGATCTAGGAAACAAACAACAATGGGAAAAAATTAATGGCTAAAAGCAAACCATTTGTAGGTACATTGCATTTCAAACAAAACACATAACTGGACTTTATACGCAAATATAAGCGACATTTGGATGTCAATTCTTATGTCCTCTACGAGAATTAATAACACATAATTAATCCATTAACGCTGAACTCGATAACAACTACATGGAGCATTACGAAACAAAAAAGTTATTTGTTATAAATTTATCATGTTTTAGTATGAAGAGAAGAGAGCCTGCTTCTCTTGAAACATTGGTTTTGCTCGTAGGCTACAGCTAGTAGGCTTAGTGCCAGATTATGTGCATTTCATTTTCTGGCTTCCTTACTCTATGAAGATGTGCCCTTTTACAAACGTCACAAGCAGAAACTTTTTCTTTAGTATGAACGTGTAAATGTTTCGTCAGAATATTTCTCTGACTGAATGCTTTTTTTTTGCAAACATTAGAAACATAGGGTTTTTCTTTTGTGTGAATACGAAAATGTCTCTTTAAATTACAACTATTGCTGAATGCTATATTGAAAGTAATCCTATTGAAATATACTGCATTAGTTAAGCTATAGAATTAAGTGTCTTTATAGACCACATTCATTTTCTTTTCTTGCACTCAATTACGAACAAATCTCGCACAGACAAGTTAAATCAAATTTCACGAACTTCGTTTGAAATGAAAATTCATTGAGAAAGTCGAAAGTTGGGGATTTTTTTAAACTTCCCCAATTCAGCTTGCAAGATGACTATAAATGTGGACTTTTCATTCGTTAAGTTTTATGAGAAAAAGCTCTTTGTTCAAAAATAGAAGTCTCATATGAAGTAATAATTAAGTGTATAAGAAAGGTAGAACTCAATCAATGAATTTTGAGGATATGCCGTTATAAAAATTCCTTCCAAATACCTCCTTCCCCCTTTTTGCTGCACACAACAGAGTCATAATCTTTTTCTTGAGGTTTCCTTTTCTGTGAATATGTAAATGTGATCTCAGTGTGATTCAGTAAATGCTTTACCAGAAACTTCAAAAGAATTAGGTGCCTTTCCGTTACGAATAAGTAAACATCATTTCAAATCACTTTTTTTCAATAAATGCTTTACCGCAAACGTCACAAAAATAAGGGGTTTTTTTGTATGTGTGAATGGGTAAATGTCTTTTTAAATATACTGCATTACTTAAGCCATGGATTTAAGTGTCTTTATAGACCACATTCATTTTTTTCTTCCACTCAATCACTAACAAATCTCACACAGTTCTTGAATTCTTCACCACATACTTCACAAAAATGAAGTTTTTCGTCTGTCTGAGTGAGTAAATGCCGCTGCAAAATTTTTCTTCTATGTTTTCATGCATACTTCAAATAGATATGATTTCTCATAGGTATAAGTATGCAAATGCAGTTGCCAAGCGCATCTTTCAGTGAATGATTTATCCAAACATTCCAAGCATTAAGTTTGTTCCTTTCTATGTAAACGTCTCTTTAAAGCAGGACTATCGCTGAATGCTTAACTGCACGCACCACAATCCTAAGGTTTTTCTTTCCCATGGATTCATAAATGTGTTGCCAATAGTGGCAGACTGACAGGTTGCCCGATGGCAAGTGGACCCCTTTAGATGAGGCAATATAGGTCCCCAGGATTTGCGTGTGAGAGAGAGGAAGGGAAGAACTCTTGCTCCAGCAGATTTCCAGCCCCTTTTGTAAAATAAATAAGAAAAATAATATGCAATTTTATATTACAACGCAACAACCTCTTCGGTGCAAGGCCGGGACACAATGAGCCCTCAGATTTTTTTTGCTCTCTTTGTTAGAAGGGTGGGATACTTGCGAAAGGTGGCTGAACGGCGTCCTTGGTTTTTTTTTTTTTTTTTCCAACTGCATTTTACTGTCGTAAAATTGATAGACAAGCAAACTTACCTTTTTTCAAATGTAATAGAAAAAAAAAGTCTTTGTTGGCCTACTTCAAGTGTTACTAGGAGGACATAAAAATATTGCAATCTGAAAACCAAATGATATAAGTGGAAAGTGGACACTCCTACTTTTCTAAGGTTTATAGGAATTGCGTTCCTTGCAGAAAGTAAGAGGGAAAAAAAAAATTCGAGAGGTGAAGTCAAATTATTATTTTTCTATTTTTGTAGTGTAGTTATTTGCTTTTGTAGTACTAAATACTAAAGAGTCTGGTCGCTTTCGGCGACCAGCTGACTTGCCCATCTTATTAACTATTAAATTAATTTCGTTAACTAATTTTTAAATTTACCAACCTATTTTTTTGGTAAGCTGAAAGCAAAGAAAACAGAAGACGAAGAAATTAATATTTCTACAAAAAACACCAGTAGACAGGAAATGTGTTAGCATTTAACTAAATGTTAATGCAGTATGTTTTGAATCTAATGAAATTAATGATTTAGGTCTTAAATGTTAAAAAAAGTCTAAAACACATGATAGTCAATGAAGAATAATCATTTTTTCAGGCATAATTCTAAATTGTTGCAAATTTTACACATTATTATAAAAAGTGAATATTTAATCTAATTATAACAAACAAATAATAAGAATCTCCTGGGAAGATTATATTGTCACAATTGGAAAAACGGTTTAAGAACACTCCTAAAAAATAAATCTATATATCAAAATAATATAGTAAATCTATTAGAAGTAACGTAGAAAAAAGAGAAAGAAAGTTGGGCTAAAAAAAGTGGAACAACAAAAATGGACCGCATTTTCTTACAACAAAAGAAGGTTTTATATCGTAAGAATCAAAATAAATTTTTAGATCACGATTTTTAACGGAAAATAAAAACTTTAGTTTAGTTTTTAATAAAAAAAAATGGAATTGGTTTGAATGTCATAACAACATTGCTAAGTCTCGTTAAAAATTATACTTAAAAATATTTTTGAAAATTTCACCACAAATAAACCAGTATTATTTTATATATATATATATATATTTAAATTTAAGATTGCGTGAAAATTATTTTCATGTGATGTGATAAAATTTTTGGAAGTTATCACTGAAAAATACAAAATTCTTAATATTAATTAATAAATGCTTAATTTAAATTAAAATTTTAAAAACATTCACCGACGTACACATTCCCACCCTCCGTAGTGTATTTGCACCGAATTTGGTAACTCTAGTTTCGACGGCCAGTCCTGTAGAACGTCAACAGAGAGACATAGCCCATTACAATTAGGTAAAATAGGGGAATAAATTTATATAGTTTTAAAACTTTGGTCAAATACTTCTTTGACCTCCAGGATATCAGAACCGAAAAGTTTCCACCTCTCCGGGGGGGAGCTTCCGCCCCTGGGGGAAAAAAACTGAAGTGAAGTGGAGTGTTAGGTCAGTTTTTCCTAGATTTTTTCAACCTTACACATTCAATGTTAGAAACGGTGTGGATTAAAGTTGTAGAGCATAAAATTCTGCGTCGAATGAGTACCAACACTATATATTTTGTTGCAGTAGTAAGATTACACTCTTATCAAATTTGCAATGATTTTTCAATTCAAAAAAATCATTATTCTTACAAAATACGACGCATACAATTAAATATTCTATCTAAATAAAGTTTGTATGTATAAGTATTCACTTTTGTTAGCACATGCATATGTCAGAGCACCAATACCAGAGCGCTAGTGTGGTGTGGAAGTTAGGAGAGAGAGTACAAATAGTCCATTGCAATAAGACCGAAAAACGACAATTAGGAGAAAATTTTATAAAGTTTTGAAACTTTGGTCAAATACTCTTCTGACATCAAGGAAACGGAAACCGTAAAGTTTCCATCCCTGAGGGGGCAACCCCCCCCCCTCGAAATTGCAATACCATCAAAGCAGAAAATGATCGTACACAGCTTATAAAACAATAATTAACATATCTTATTTTTTAACTGCATTAAATTATTTTCATAAATATTCTAATTATATGTAGCCTCTATTATTCATCGTGTAGTATGCCCAAAGCAAGAGACTTTCGGTGATGTTTACACTACATATATGTCTTATATCAAGAGGCATTAAGGCGATGAAGTAACAGTTGTTTCTGACGGATATACCGAAAGCAGTGTTAACACAAAGGTTATTGAACGCCGAAGGCGAAGAATGAAGCGTACCTAAAGAGAAATATTTTTTAAAGAAAGCATAGTCCTCCTTGACTCTCATAGACAATTTTTAAGCAATCTTGCAAATAAGGAGTTTTTCATTTCGCAAACTCGCTAGCCACTTGGAGAACGTGGGCATATGCACGCTTGTAGCAACAGATGATGCAGATGTACATATTGTGAAGACCGGTATAGAGACATATGAGAAGACTAAGAAACAAGTTTATGTAATTGGCCAAGATGTTGATATTCTTGTTTTACTTACTGCTCTTACTCCAAACTATATAGATATTCTCATGTTGAAAGAGGGTAAGGGTAAAGTCAAAGATAGGTTCTATAGAAATAAAGATCTGCAGAATTCTAATCTTCTGATCGAATGCACACAAAAAAATCCATTCTCTTCGTTCATGCGATTAGTGGTTGTAACACAACTTCAGAGTTCTATAGAAAGGGAAAACTACAAGCAGTGCAATTTCTCATCTTATTCAGGCTACTTTCCTTTTTCTTCGTGTTGCTGTACAATGCGATGATGAACCTCTCTCCTGCTCTTTCAATCTCAGTGTAAGTTGATTTAGGGTTATTAAAGATCTCAGGGATATCTTGCAGGTATTTACTGAGGTTGAACAATTGCACTGCTTGTAGTTTTCCCTTTCCATAGAACCCTGAGGTTGTGTCACAACCACTAATCGCATGAACGAAGAGAATGGATTTTTTTGCATTCGATCTCAAGATTAGAATTCTGCAGATCTTTAGAGCTATAGAACCTATCTTTGACTTTAACCTTACCCTCTTTTAACAGGAGAATATCTATATAGTCTGGAATAAAAGCAGTAAGTAAAACAAGAATATCAACATCTTGGCCAATTACATAAACTTGTTTCTTAGTCTTCTCATATGTCTCTATACCGGTCTTCACAATATGTACATCTGCATCATCTGTTGCTACAAGCGTGCATATGCCCACGTTCTCCAAGTGGCTAGCGAGTTTGCGAAATGAAAAACTCCTTATTTGCAAGATTGCTTAGAAATTGTCTCTGAGGGTCAAGGAGAACTGTGCTTTCATTAAAAATTATTTCTCTTGAGGTATGCTTCATCCTTCGCCTTTGGCGTTCAATAACATTTGTGTTAACACTGCTTTCGGTATATCCGTCAGAAACAACTGTTACTTCACTGCCGTAATGCCTCTTGATATAAGACATATATGTAGTGTAAACATCACCGAAAGTCTCTTGCTTTGGCCATACTAAACGATGAATAAGAGAGCCTCCATCAAGAACGAAGAAAAAGTTTGTCAGTGTTACCAACTGGTCGCTCTGGAACTGTATCAAAGATATTATAAAACATGGCCAGCAAGAGGCTACATATAATTAGAATATTTATGAAAATAATTTATTGCAGTTAAAAAAATAAGCAATGTTAATTATTATTTTATAAGCTGGGTACGATCATTTTGTGATTTGATGGTATTGCAATTTCGAGGGGGGTGGGGGGAGTTGCCCTCTCAGGGATGGAAACTTTACGGTTTCCGTTTCCTTGATGTCAGAAGAGTATTTGACCAAAGTTTCAAAACTTTATAAAATTTTCTCCTAATTGTCGTTTTTCGGTCTTATTGCAATGGACTATTTGTACTTTCTCCCCTAACTTCCACACCACACTAGAGCTCTGGTATTGGTGCTCTGACATATGCATGAGCTAACAAAAGTGAATACTTATACATACAAACTTTATTTAGATAGAATATTTGATTGTATGCGTCGTATTTTGTAAGAATAATGATTTTTTTTTTTTTTTGAAAATTGAAAAATCATTGCATATTTGATAAGAGTTTGTAATCTTACTACTGCAACAAAATATATAGTGTTGGTACTCATTCGACGCAGAATTTTATGCTCTACAACTTTCATCCACACCATTTCTAACATTGAATGTGTAGGGTTGAAAAAATCTTGGAAAACTGACCTAACACTCCACTTCACTTCTTCTCCCCTAGGGGCGGAAGCTCCCTCCGGAGAGGTGGAAACTTTTCGGTTCTGATATCCTGGAGGTCAAAGAAGTATTTGATCAAAGTTTCAAAACTATATAAATTTTCCCCCCTATTTGCCATTTTTTGGTCTAATTGCAATGGACTAACAGCACCTACACATATATTCGCTCATATTATTTGTAGAAATTTGCAAACAGAAAGCACTATCAGAGGTTAAACATAATAGCACTGTCAGAGGTTAAACATAATAGCACTATGGTATTTCGTCTTAGATTTTAATGCATAGAAAAATAAAATGCCGCTATTCTACACCAAAATCATAATCTCCTTTTCACCTCTCTTATTTGTAACTGATTTAATAGAAATTTTAGTATTATACAGGGTGTGCATTCTAATCGCGGCCCATTATTTAATTTCTAAACAATTAGAGATAGGCATATACTGTCAATTGGAAAAATACTATAAATGACGCAAACAATTATATTTTATTTTGTTGAGTCAATAAATATACAAGTGAAAAAGTTTCGGAGTATAAATTTTTATGCAGTACCTCCGGACCTATTACCAATATTTAGTAAAATAGTTTTAACACAATAACATTTCAAACAAAAATAAAATTTGACTCTTCCGTGTCTGAAACTGACAGAGTTAGGGGGCATTGGATTTCACAATTTTCCACCAATCAGCAGCCACGTCGAGCAAGTGCTGCATATTGATTGGAAGATCCTCATCAAGGCCGCCATTAAAATGGTCTAAACGTTTTGTGGACGCCCACTATATGATAGCATTTCAGATGTCATTGGACCACCCTTTGACTCCTGGCAAACACTATTTTCATACCCAGTCTGCCACTGGTTGTCAATTTACTTCTTTGAGTGAATACCTTACCATAGACTTACAAGCGTGAGGTTTTTCATAGGAATGAGTGAGTAAATGAGATTTTAAATTACCAATCTGAGCGAATGTTTTACTGCATATTTCACTAACATAAAGTTTTGCTTTTGTGTGAATACGAAAATGTCTCTTTAAATTACGACTATCGCTGAATGCTTTACCGCACATAATACAGGTTTATCTTTTGTATGAACTCGTAAATGCGATGACAATTTACTTCTATTAATGAATGCTTTACAGCAAATTTGACAAGAGTAGGGTTTTTCTTTAGAATGAGTGACTAAATGATATTTTAAATCACCACTTCCAGCAATGTTTTACTGCACACTTCAAAAATACGAGGTTTTTCTTTTGTATCTATACGAAAGTGTCTCTTTAAATGACTACTATCGCAGAATGCTTTACTGCACACCTCACAAATGTAAGGTTTTTCTTCAGAATGAGTGAATAAATGAGATTTTAAAGTATCACTTCGAGCGAATGCTTTACAGCACACATCACAAATATAAGGTTTTTCTTATGTATGAATACGTAAATGTGCTGTCAATTTACTTCTTTGAGTGAATGAATTACCCCTAGTAGCATGAACTCATCGTTTTTTGCCTGGCCTTTAATCGAATTCATCGGAAACTGATCCAGTATCTTCGAGACCATATCGTTTAGATCAGTATCCGAGAACCGGTTTCAGTTTTGGTAAATTTGATCGGAAAATGATATGTTTATGAGCAGTATTTCCGATGAAAATTTGCCGATCGGAAATTCACGGCATATAGATATCGTTCCGATATCGGATAATGCATGAAATCACTGTTAGTCGAATTTGATTGGTCAACGACCCAGTGATGTGTCGTTCGAGAGTATTTTCAACTTCAACGGCTGCCACTACTTGACTTGGCACTGCTAGATTTCACCATCTTTCATTTGGAAAAAATGTAAGTATTTATTTTATTCTTAATTATCTTTATTAATTTTATTACTTACGGTATGTTTAGTAAATGAATAAAATTATTATAACGCATTTTTGAAAGTTAGATATACTAAAGTTGCTATTCAGAAGCTACAGTAGGTATAACATTAACACGAAACCTATGATTGAATAATTATTATTCTCAGTGCAAAACAATATATTCATTATAGAATAATTACTTACTCTCTGTGTATAAAGAAATTTGCACACGCATGCCTAAAAAAAATTCGTGGTAATTTTCGAAATTGTAAACAATTGCTCTCGTACTCGAATGTAAACAAACATTCTCGCAGTCTTCGCCAGTTCCTCCTTCTCTGCCAGTCAATTCCAGAAGTTTTCAGTGCCTATCAGTTGTGGGTAACAATATTTTAACTGATTATTTCTGTTTATCTAACAAATTAAGATTTTTTCCCCTCGAAGTTGGTCATTTTCAATTTTTTCAAAATCTAGTTGTTTTTTTAACTTTTTGCCAATTTCTCTCCCAATATTTTGTGTATAACAATAAAACTGTTTTTAAAAGCTTCACCTTGTTGATACGAACAAGAATATATAACATATATGTGAAATTTTCTCTTACCCAAAAATTTAAGTATCTGTTGACATGTGACTTACAGAAAGATCATTGAACCAGATGAATAAACTTTGCTTTTTTCCCATTTTTTTTTTTCTTATATTCCATCTGTTAGCTTCTCATTTAGTTCACATCAGTTGTGGGTAACAATATTTTAACTGATTATTACTGTTTATCTAACAAATTAAGATTTTTTCCCCCTCGAAATTGGCCATTTTCAAAATCTAATTGTTTTTTAAGCTTTTTACCAATTTCTCTTCCAATATTGTGTTAATAGCAATAGGTTTCAATTTATTTAAGGAGGATGCTGTGTTTTTAAATATTATTAAAGTATCTTATGGAATCGTCAAAATTTTAAATTTACAAGAACAGTATCAAATCATACATTTAATCAATTTTCATTCTTTCAGTGTGATTTCCTGAGTGGCATTACAGGATTCTCAGCAAGGTGCTTTCTACTAAAATGTCATTGGAAGGGATTTAGGAGTGTGGAATTGGGATTTTCAACATTCAATCTCGTAAACAAGGTGATTTTTGTTAATTTTTTATTTTGTACTTTGTTGATGGTTAGGCTTGATGTCTGATGCCATATATATATATGTGTGTGTTATCTGGGTTTCTGTGGCAAATTTGTTACTTCAGAAAATGTGAGAGGATATTGCTTTAGAATGTTCTGTATTGTAATAGTGTTATTGCTTGTTATCCGTCAAAAATTTTGACTTTTGATGATGGGCGTACCTGTCAAATCTTTGGAGTTTTATAGTGGATTTCAGATTGAACTCTTGAGCAAAATCTTTTATCTTGCCAAAATAACGAGAAAGTTTTATCTACTTTATAGATAATCTATAAAGCTCTTTGTCTAATCTGACTACAGTCTCACACATTTCCTAGCTATTGCAAGTATGTCATTCATGTTCTATTTTTGGGGGGTAAAGGCAGGAACATTTGAATATAATGCAGAAAAAATTTTACTTTAAATTTTAAGGGTTTTGAACTTAATATAAAGGGATAGGATTTTGAATTTTGTGTGTTATTATTTTTAATTTTCATATTTGGTTCGATGATTCCTTTTGGCACCTCCTGGGTTAGAAAAACTAATTCCCACTTCCTTCTCTTGAGAAACATATGAAGGCAGAGACCAGTTCTTCAAATCCAGAATAATTTGGTTAATTTTCTTTTGGGCATTTGAATAGTTCCAAAGAATTTTCATTCAGAAACTTGCCAGGGTTTATAAATTTGTTGAGTGATTTATCTCTTCAAATCAATGTATGATTTATATATAATTGTTGCAAATTAATAATGGTACATTGATTTCTTTTTTATAGATGCTGTGAGAAATAATATCATGTTTTCAGCAGTAACTATAGGGATGGAGGAAGAAATCTTCGAGCAAGTTTAATGCAAACATAAAAAATTCATAAATGAAAGTGTAAAATGATTGTAAATAAAAAATATATATGTGTAAAATAAAAGTGTAATGTTTACTTTTTGCAATTCTTTTTTTTTTAATCTTTCTAGGAATATATAGATTTATAGACATCTAGAGTGCAATACTGTAATGCTTACTGCTGGGTAAAGATTGAAAGAAGTTGGAAGGAAAGAATAGGATTAGTTTATTAATTTACACAATTGTGCATATCGCACCTTGAATGCAAGTGCGAAAATTTGGAATGCTGTTTCTCTTGTTTCTGCTCATTTAAATTTGAAAAACAATAATGTTTAGCACCTCGGGCTCTATTACATTCAATACAGTATTTATGCACTTGTGGCTCTCTTGCATTCAATTTGCAATATGATAAAATTTGTTGGTTATTGTTTTTGATTTTCTAAAGAGATCATTTAAAAGAGAAAATTATTCATTTTGACCAGAATATGGTACTGATTTCAGCATTGCCCACACTGGTAGGTGCAACATTTCAAACATTATAAATATGCTGCTAAAAATAGCAATAAAATAGGTTTTTTTTTTTTTGGAAGAAGTGGAACGATTTAATAGTTATCTGTGCAGAATGTCTTCACTTAAATATAAAATTTGTTAAAATTCCTATTTTTTTTTTTTCAATGCGCATAAATTTTCCTTGTATAAAACTTGTTTATGCAGGGCTTTACAGCTCAGCAAAAATCTGGATTTTTTTCTTTCAATGTTGGTATAAAGTTCCTTTATGCTTAAGGCTTTGCTTTGTACGTTAAAAACATATTGGTTCTTTGCACTGGCGGCCATATAGGGTGCGAGGAGGCCCCGGGACATAAGGGGCCTCCGACAGGGGACTGAAAATAAACATTTTTTGCTGGCAAAAAGTATATTTATAAGCAATTACGTTAACCATTATATAGATGATTTACAATTTTTATCATGAGTTAAAGCTTATAAAATATTAAAATTTATTGTTCATGAAGCTTTGCAGCTTATAACTAACACATTAAACCAAAAAAAGTTATACCCAATACTCCATGTAAGTGAAAGAAAAAGCAGACAATTTTGATTGAAGTGTCAAATTAAAAATTGTCTGCATCACAGAAACTTTATTTCAATAATTTTATGAACTAGAACATGAAGGTTTTTCTTTCCGAAAAAGTAAACTTTTTTACTATATTTTAGTGAGTCATCAGTGGAGAGTTCATAATAAATATGTCGAATAAATCATATACATAATATAATATGTATAATTTGGGAAAGTTTCGTCACACTAACTTTGAATTTAAAGTAACACAACTTCCCTAATATAATTAGTTAAATAGTTGGAAAAGTGAACTATGCAAAAGTATCATGCATTATTTTTTAAGGAGGGCCCCATCTAAACATTTTGCAGGAGGCCTCCAAGTTGTTAACACCGCCACTGGTTCTTTGGCATCTCATAAAATAAAAATATTAATAATTTGGTATATTTTGATATCCATGTGCTTATTGCCAAAATCTTTTCAACCTAAAATCTACTGGCCATCTTGTTTATTAAAAAAAACAACCAACCAATTTTTCATCATACACACATCCAAATCTGTTTGTATATTCATCTAAAAGTTATCGGAAATTCATCGCCATGAAACCGCACTGCTCGGTTTTCTATCGTATCGGCTAGCAAAACTCATCCGATATCGATGATCGGCTGATCTATGGCCGATGAGACATTTCGGAGCAATTCCCGATGAAAATCCATCACTATACGATAAGAATCCATTCATCGGCCGATCATTGTGTGATCGGGTTTCGATGAAAGGCCTTTCAATGGCCGATGACATTTTGCTACTAGGGACTGCAGATTGCACAAGCATAAGGTGTTTCTTTAGAATGAGTGAGTAAATGAGATGTTAATTTGTCACTTTGAACGAATGCTTTACCGCAGACTTCAAAAATGTCAAGGTTTTTCTTCAGAATGAGTGAGTAAATGAGATGATAATTTGTCACTTCGAGCAAATACTTTACTGCATATTTCACAAACATAAGGTTTTTCTTTTGTGTGAATACGGAAATGTCTCCTTAAACTACATCTATTGCTAAACACTTTACTACACACATCACAGCCGTAAGGTTTTTCTTTAGAATGAGTGAGTAAATGAGATTTTAAATAATGACTTCGGGCGAAAGATTTACTGCACACTTCACAAGCATAAGGTTTTTCTCTCGAATGAGTGAGTAAATGAGATTTTAAATAACGACTTTGGGCGAAAGATTTACTGCAGAGTTCACAAGCATAAGGTTTTTCTTTCGAATGAGTGAGTAAAGGATATTTTAAATCACCACTTCCAGCGAATGTTTTACTACACACTTCAAAAATACGAGGTTTGTCTTTTGTATGGATACGAAAGTGTCTCTTTAAATGACTACTATCGCAGAATGCTTTACTGCACACATCACAAATATAAGGTTTTTCTTTTGTATGAATGCGTAAATGTGCTGTCAGTTTACTTCTTTGAGTGAATGATTTATTGCAGATTTCACAAATGTAAGGTTTTTCTCCAGAATGAGTGAATAAATGAGTTTTTAAAGTATCCCTTCGAGTGAATGCCTTACAGCACACATCACAAGCATAAGGTTTTTCTTTAGAATGAGTAGCTAAATGAGATTTTAAATTACTACTTCGAGCGAATGTTTTACTGCACACTTCACAAGCATGAGGTTTTTCATTCGAATGAATGAGTAAATGAGATTTTAAATGTAAACTTTGAGCGAATGTTTTACTGCACACTTCACAAGCATAAGGTTTTTCTTGAGAATGAGCGAGTAAATGATATTTTAAATGATCACTTCTAGAGAATGCTTTACTGCACACTTCACAAACATAGGGTTTTTCTTTTGTATGAATACGTAAGTGTGAATTCAAATGACTTCTTTGAATGAATGCTTTACCGCAGACTTCACAAGTGTAACGTTTTTCTTTCGAATGAGTGAGTAAATGAGATGTTAATTTGTCACTTTGAGCGAATGATTTACAGCACAATTCACAAATATAAGGTTTTTCTTTTAAGTGAATAAGTAAATGTGCCTTTAAATTACGACTGTCGCTAAATGCTTTACTGCAAATATCACAACCGTAAGGTTTTTCTTTCGTATGAACACGTAAATGTGTATTCAAGCTCCTTTTATCAGTGAATCCTTTACCACAGAGCTCACAATTGTAAGGTTTTTCTTTAGAATGAATATATAAATGTGTTTCCAAATTACTTTTTTGATTGAAAGCTTTACTGCAGACTTCACAAACGTAAGGCTTTTCTTTCGAATGAATAAGTAAGTGTCTTTCCAAATTACTTTTTTGAGTGAATACTTTACAGCAAACTTCACAAACATTTTCTTTTGCGTGAATACGTAAATGACTCTTTAAATTACGAGAATTGAGGAATGTTTTACTGCACACTTCACAAGTGTAAGATTTTTCCGTAGAATGAGTGCGTAAATGGAATTTTAAAACACCACTTTGAGTGAAAGCTCTGCTGCACACTTCACAAACATAAGGTTTTTCTTTTGTATGAATATGTAAATGTCTCTTCAAATTAAAACTATCACTGAATGCTTTACCACACACATCACAGACGTAAGGTTTTTCTTTTGTATGCACACGTAAATGTTTTATCAATTTATTTCTTTCAGTGAATGCTTTACCGCAGACTTCACAAGCATAAGATTCATCTTTTGTATCAGCTTTACGTTTCGAGCAGTACGCTAAACTACATGCATTGTATATCTGGGTGTTCTCCGCTGTATTAAAAATCGAATTACCTTTGTCTCCAAGAGATTTTACAGATATTTCAAAATCTAGAGGATTCTCATCTAACTGTGTATCAAAATGCCCAAAGGGTACATGCGGAATTATCTCGCTTGAATGCGATACGTTTGCTTTAGCTTGTCTATTTTTGGAAATATTTTCTTCCATGCGTCTGTCAATTCAACCAGCGACTAAGTGGACATCACACAATACCAGAATATAAACTACAGATCGACACTCTTCCGTTTTATGAGACATTTCTCTGTACTGCAATACTTCATTAGATGTACCATTCTACTGGAAACAGGGGAGAAGATAGAAGGGTGATACCGGAGAAGCGCTGCCAGATCAGAATAGCAAAATACGCTCAAAATAACCTGAAAAAAAGCAGCCAATTTTGATTCATTGACACAAGTATTTTATTTTAAAAAAATCATCATATATACATATTTCTAAAAGTACTTATTTCATCATATATACTTATTTCTAAAGTACCTAATTAATGAAAACGAAGCTCATTAATTAAAAATTTGTGTGAAATAAGATTTAAAACTTTATAAAATTATATAAATTTGTATAAATAGAAGTCAACATATGTATGCATTATTGTATATATGTTTGTTCCAGCATCACTTCCGAATGGCTGCACTAATTTTGATGAAACATGGTGAGCAGGTTCCTTATTAGCCTACTTGAAGTACTGTAGGAGTAAATAAGCCCTAACCCAGCTCCTCAGTGCAGGGTGGTTCAAAGTCTCCAAAATATATGCAACAAATTGACCAGTTGACATACTTGGCGATTTTGATGAAACTTGGTACACAGATTCCTCATTAGCCGACTTGAAGTATTGTAGGGGGTAAATAAGCCAAAACCCGGCCCTTCACGTCAGGGTGGGCCAAAGTCTCCAAAATACATGTAACAAATAGGCCGATTGAGACGCTTGCCGATTTGAGTGGCGTGGGCGATTTTTATGAAATTTGGTGCACGTACTTCTAATTAGGCAACTAAAAGTACTATAGGGGTATATAAACGCTAATTCAATCCAAGTGTAGTAGTGTGTAGGTAGTGTGGGCAAAGTTATTTTAATACATTTAATAAATGTGTCGATTGACATGAAGCTTGATATAACTGGGACAATTTTGATGATAGTGGGTACATATATTCCCGTTAGGTTGACTAAAAGTAGTTTTTGGGTAAATAAACGGTAATCCATTTCTTCAGAGAAGGGTGGAGCACAAGTGTCAAAATACACTTAACCTTCTGCCGCGCAAGACATTAAACCTTTTGAAATATGATAAAAAAAACATCATGAATGGGTTTAGTTTATTGTCTAGACATAGAATCTACATATATAAATTTTTTAAAAAATTTACTTCATTCCGGAGGGGGGATCGTCCCCCTTTGGGTTCACCCCCACATAAGAGAACCCCCTTAGATACAGTCACCTTGATACACTCCAAAAATATTGTTGAATCTTACTAAAGTTAAAACCTCAAGAATATTGGAGGAAAATTTTCGAGTTAATTTGCTAAAATTGTAAACGTCCAGAACTGAAAAAATTTCTTAAGACTTTAGTAAGATTCAACAATATTTTTGGAGTGTATCAAGGTGACTGTATCTAAGGGGGTTCTCATATGTGGGGGTGTGGGGGATCTTTGAGTTAAGGAATTTTCTCAAACTTTATCTCTAATAATTTCTATTCCGAAACCAAATTTCATAAGGCTGCTATATACATTCGAAAAGGAGTACTATCATCCCTATCCTAAACCTATTATTTTCCATTTATAGTTGAATTTAACGGTTGAGAAGCGAGTGAAATTAGGTATGCCATCAGCTGGCACACTGCCCCACAAAGGATTAAATAGAAGGGCCAATTAACATGCTGTTGGATATGGCTATGACGATTTTGTGCATGTTTCTCACAGCCTGGTTAAAAATACTCTATGGGTAAATAAACTCTAACACAATTCCTTTAGAGCAGGGTGGCTTTAAGTCGTTTAAATACCTCTAACAAAAGGGCCGATTGACACGAAATTTGATACAGATAGGGAAATTTTGATGACACAGAGTACATATGTTCCTCTGAGGCTGACTAAAACTACTGTAGGAGTAAATAAACGCTAATCCCATTCCTCAGAGTAGGTTAGGGAAAAATCCTCAAATTACATTTAAACTCTTGGGCCAATTGACATACTGTTGGGAGATACGGCTAGAGAGATTTTGAAGAATGTTTGTACATATAATCCTACTTAGTCAACTAAAAATACTGTAGGGCTAAATAAACGCTAATCTAATCTATGAGGTTAGGATAGGAAAAAGACGTTTAAAAACATGCAGCAAATAGGAGATTCACATGAAATTTGATACTACTAGGGCAATTTGAGGAAACATTATACATATGTTCCTCACAAGCCAAATAAAAGCACTTAAGCACAAATATTTACTCAATACCTCAAGTAGGGTGTGGCAAAGACACAGGACAATTGACATGAAACTAACTCGATACTGCTGGAGCAATTTTGTTGAAACTTTGGTACGCATATTCTTTCTAACCGACATGAAGCACTATCGGGGGTAAATACGCCCTAAGGCAGTCCTTCAGAGTAGGTTGGGGCAATGTCTCTTAAATACATCTAAAAAATGGATTGATTGAAATGAAGCATAACTCGAAGGTTTCAACATGCCGAACTAAAATTATGGAGGAGTAAAATTTTTTTAAATCAATCCTTTAGAATGATAACTAAAGATAAGTTATGGGGCAATGTTTATTTAGAATGGCTGGAGCAATTTTGGTGAAACATGCTTCATTTATTGATTTAGACACGTTAATTGTTAAAATGTTACTTTAAAAATGACTCCAACATTGTTCAACAACCACAAAAAAGAATACTGTATTGAGAAATGGGTCCTACATCGCACTCTTCTGGGTTGAGTGAAGGTCAGTCATTGAAATATATTGAGAAAATGGACCAATTAGCATGAAAGTTATAAAACTTTGAACCCTGACCATAAGGTCAGGGTTCCTAAAATAATAAGATGCCCACCAAAATTGGCTAATAGTGCAATATATATGTATATTGTATACTATGATATAAGGTAAATGAAAGAAATTTTTGTACTATTAATTTATGGATCTTTTGATAAAAAACTGATTATCGCAATAAAATAATATTAATAAACATTTTGTTTTATAAATTATAATTCAGTTTCCGGTCTCACAAAAGATTTTGCCGGGTACTCTGCTAGTATTACAATAAAAGTCAGTTTTTGTCAGTGCGATATTAAATAGTATAATATCTCAACTCGTGTGTTACAAATATTTTGTGTCATAAAATTTTAAAATTTATTTATAATATAAAAAATAAATTTTGTGCTCATAATAAATTATTAAGAGTATTTGGAAAAAAGAAATCCTCTAATATAAACATGGTAGATCCCAAACTCACGCTATGAGTTTTTTTCTAATTTCAAAATTGCTCTTTTTTTAGTTTCTAAATCGTTTACTTTATGAAACTAATATCGAAACATAACTCACCCTAAAGACATTTCGGCAATTGAGGCCTGTGAGTGCAGGCCATATAAATTGTGTTATATGAAATACTTATTATAAAAACGGCAGATATAATTTAAAAATTAACTCTAAATTTCTTGAATCCAGATAATGCCAAAATAACGCCAAAAATTGAAGTTAAGACAAAATTAAAATTTCTAAGACAAAGTGCTTTAAAAAAAACTTAAATCTTAAAGTGAAACAATTCTGAAATTTAAGGAAAGGACCAATGCGGCAACCCTTTTCTGATGCCAGCAACCATAATGAAGAAAAGCATTTATGTGAACTCACAAGGAACCCTGCATTCTTTCGCCATGGGTGAGGCTGGAGTTTTATCTGGGGTTGAAAGAAAGAAATTGGTCATAAGTCTAACCTATGAAGGCTTATTAAAGCTACAGTTATCGCAGGGCCGTACCGAGGGGGTGGCGAGAATGGCCCCCGCCAATGGCGCAGGCAGAACGGGGGCGCAAAAATGACCATTTAAAAAACTTAGTTTAAGAGTTATATTGGTACGATGTCCTGTGCAAATAAAAAATAATTTGAGAATAAGTCTTCAGTGGCTCAATAAACTTTACGGGAGTGGCTAGTTGATTTGTCCAGTGGTCAAGTTGCCAGCTTGTGACCCCCTTACAGAGAGAGAGAGAAAGGGCCTGCGCCTTTTCTTGGAACTTTGAGTTTCTTGCTGCCCATTTTTTTTAATGTTAGGAAAAGGATAAATTAATCATAATATATTGTATTTACTTTTTCTCGGTTTTTCCTGACCTCAAGTTTTCAAATGTACGCGATAAACGCCTACATAAACAAAAGCGTAGTTCGCTTCTGTTCATTCCCGAGAAATCGTTTTTATTAATCATTAAAACACATTTCTTTTAATCTATAAACATATCAGTATTATAAATAATAAATTAAAGTTCATAATCTCGTGCTGTATTAGTTTTGTGCAAGATTAAATTATTTTTAGATGCGATCATGTAATTAGCATGAGATTCCAATATTTATGATTCCGAGTCGTAACTACCACATTGTATGCAAATGATTATGCAAATCTTTCTCACGTGATCGCCAGAAGATTGTATAAAAGCGGTTGCAAGCATTTTGTTTTGCTTTTTATCTCTTTGCTTTCGCTCACTGGCTGATTCACGCTACTGTTGCTCAAATGAGCATGTAAATATTTTTCGATTTTTAAAGTTGTAATAGTAACTTTGTGATTTTTTTTTTGTTGTTGCACTTAAAAGTAATAAATGCCGTTAGCCGTAAATATTGTTGATTCTGATTTTAATCAACTAAAAGTTGTTGCATTAAAAGTCATATTAGTATGCGATTAGATTTAAAAGCCACTGCGTGATTATAGAATTTCTTTGAAGTAAAAATTCAGCCAAAGTTTTACGTAATATTTTTCAAAGTGATAGAAACCTCATTATTTAATTATATATCATTTATGCAAACCAATTTTAAAAACATCAACTTATTTAATTTTTCGCAAGCTAATTTGAACTAAATTTTAAGGCAATATGTTTTGCATCTAATAAAATTAATGACTTTGATTTTTACATTCAATTGTTAAAAGAGTCTTAGGCAGAATGACTTTATTATCATTAAATTCAGTGAAAATTAATTTTCATTTCGATCATGCATAATTCAGATTTGAATTACATTTATTACAATTTATTTATCTGACTATAGCTTGAATTTTTTTTAAATCTAATTATTGCATATAAATAGATGGTATGATTTCCATTGAAGATTATCTGACCTAAGTGAAAAAAATGAATCTTAGATCATAGCTAAAAAGTAAATCTATCAAAATAATATAGTAAATCTATTAAAAAGTGAATTTATTTCAAGTAGCAAAGAATTAACAAAAAATTAGACTAAAAAACTGGAAAAGCAACGAAAATGGCAGCATTTCATTACAACAAAAGAAGGTTTTGTATTGTAATAATCCAAATAAATTTTTATATCACGTTTTTTAACACAAGAGAAACATTAAATTAAACATTAAGGGAAATATTAAATTAAAGATTTGATGGAATCAGTAAAACTGGTTTGACTTTCAATACAGCATTATTGTAAATTATACATAAAAATAATTTAAAAAATTGTCAAATTTAAGAAAAAATTACATGACAACTAGACTGTCATCATTTGAAAGATAATTTTTTATAAATGTAAGACGGTGTGGAAATTATTTTTATATGATAATATTTCCGGCTATTATCGCTAAACCGCCCCCCCCCAAAAAAATTCTTTATTAAGTTTTGATTAATTAAATTTAAAAAAACTCACTGAGCTGTACTTTGCTACCCTTCATAGTAGGTTTGTACCAAATTTGACAACTCTAGGCTCAACGGTCTATCTTGTAGAACACCAACAGACAGTCACCTATGCATACATGCGCTTTAAGTAGTAAAAATATACATGCAAAAGCAAGATTACAAGCAAAATATAAAATTAACATTGTAGTATTTCTTGTTAGAGTTTATTGCATAAAAATTTAATGCAACTATTCTACACCAAATTCATGATCTCCTTGATTTTACTTGTTTTGAAAATTGTAACTGATTTAACCATAAAATTTTACTTTCCAATAATGTATACATAGATGAATGTTATTTGTCTTTTTAAAAAATTGACATTTTTGCTTGATATTCATGAAATTTGGCGCATATGCTCTTGAGAACAAGAGTAGAATCACTATCAAATTTTCAAAACTCCAAAGATAATTAACCCTCTGAGTGGTTCGGTCTTCTTTGTAAAGCGATTCGAAAAGCGAGCGATTGAAGAACCTTTATCTGTTTTAAAATGTGTCTTCCTCCCAACAGAAAATGTTCGAAAGCGCAGCAGATCAAGTCTCCCCCCCCCCCTCTGAACTAGGGACAATCAGCAACCCCTTTGGAGGGGCTAACCGCAAGAATCCGTTCTATTCAGCTTGGAACCTATTCAAACTACAGTGCCAGGGAAATTCTGGGGTATTTCTCTGGCCCTGGTTTTACTGCTTTCGGAAGAACCCACCTTTGGTGTGACTGAATTACATTTCATGTCTTCAAGATGCCCTCACTCTGCATATCACCCGTGTCCATAACACCAGATGACAAAAATAAACGCCTTTAGACCAGACAAATGTCAGACCCTTGGGCCAAAAAAATGAAGGCTATATTACTTATTTTTCATGTTGTGAGTTTCTAAAAATATGAACATCATTGAAGTTGCATGAAAGTTGATATTCTTTAGATGTCTGTGACTTCAATTTATTTACTGTTTATTAATAGTTGTATTTTAGATATTGGCTGTATTTAATATTATTAGTTGTCTTTTTTATATTCTTGACTTCAATTTATTTTCAGTCTACACGTCAGCCTATTAGTCCTAATTTTAAGGTTCAACAACAATGCCATTATATATATATATATATTACAAATCTCTGTTGGCACTATAAAACTTTTCATATTGTTTCTTGATTTAGTATTCTGTAAAAGGTAGAAAATTTTGAGCCGATCACAAATATAAACAGCGCTTAACTGGATTAATCTGTTTTGTATGCACATAAACACTTATTATATAGATAGTCACATAATAATCTATATTCCAAAATAGCCAGCAATAATCAATACATATGAAGGATTATAAATAACCTTCTTAACCCTGAATAACGTTTTAAATAAAATATGCTACAAGTCTTCTGTACTGAAACTCGTTATAAATGCTTTTTAAGAGAACGAGTTAATAATTCTCAAACTAAAGGTTACATTTTGAAAACTAATGCACTAAATATTGGAAGAAATAGCTTATTCATATACCTTTATTTAGTACGCAAGACATTATCTTCTATTATAATAAATGGAAATTTAATTCACCTGAAATTTGAAACTTTGATACTATTGTCCAGGTACTAGAGCATCCAGTCGCGAATTTTTCAAAATTAAATTTAATTCTTTATTTATAATTTTTTATCGAAATATAATGGCATATTGAGTTTCAGGGGCATTAAAGTTTTTTTTACCCGATTGAAACGAAAATTGGACAATTAGGGTTAAAAGACCACATACCAAATTTCATTTATCTAAGACGTTGAGTTTAGGAATTATCGTGTTCACGTGAACCCTAACAGACAAATTTCCCGTGGACGGACATTATCCAAAAATTGATTGAAATATACTAATTTTGTATTAAGTTCATATACCAGATTCCTGCTTTCTAGCTCTAACCGTTTTTGAGTTATTGTGTTCACAAACATAATTTCAAAATTGAGTTTTTCGAACTCGGGGAGGTGTAAAAACTGGAGATTCGTCAAAATCTCGTGTTGAAATTTACGATCGACGATTATAATATTTTCTCTTTGTATACTTCGTTTACTAGAATGTAAAAACGATCAAACTTTTTTTCCTATCAATTTTACGAAAATGCGCTAGCTACGAAGTAAAATATTATTGAATTTTTTTTTCTACAGACAATTTTTTGCAAACTTGGCAAAATCAAAGAATAAGGAGAAAAATTTAACACCTATTCGAAATTAATCAGGTGCCTTTTCACAATTTATAAATGTCTTGGACGTTATCGGTGTGATATTCAAAAACATTTTTGGGCCTTTTCATACCAAATATAAAGGAAATTTAACTAACATAAAACTGACATTTTACTGTTTTTCTTAAAAAATAAAATTATATATCTAATTCATATATACCATACAGCTTGGAAAATAAATAAGAGTCTCATTGTTATCCATTAAAGTTCAGAATGAAAATAAAAACGTGTATATAAATCAGAATTTTATTTAAAAAATTATACTTTACAAATTACAGCACACACACAAGATATTGTGATAAAACACATTGTCTAGCATGTGACGGTGGAGTTTGGAAATAATTCAATGCCTGAGACTACTATTATTATTGGAAGAATTGTCTTCAAACTTGTTAATAACGTGCCAGGATGCATCACAGGTTTGTAACACATATTAGTGGATTCTTGTCTCATAGCATTTATTAAAAATTCAGCTCGCAATTGGCATAAGAGTTACCAAAAGCAATGCAATTTAGGCATTTAGATTTGATCACTTATTGAAGAATGCATATCAGCAAAACTATAACGCTCAAGGAACTAATGCATAAATACAGTATCATTGAAGTAAGCATTGATATTTTCTTAGAAATGGTTTTGTGTTCTTACATTTTAAAGAAGAAATAAACATTTTCACTGATTATTGAAATAAACTTAAACTGCAGATGATATCAGACTCTTAATAAGATAACTAAAAGTCTGGTAAGATCACTCAAACATTAAATTTAGTTGATATTATTCTTTACGTTTCCATGTAAACCAAAATTTTCTCTAACAAAAATACAATATTTTAAAACATAAAAAATAAAATTTCAATCCCTTTTCTTTAACATTTGTTTCAATGTTTGTTCAAAGCGAGCAAAAAATAAATTGAATAATAATTATTTGAAAAAATAATTATTATTTTTCGGAATTTATTTCATTTTGATGAATTTAAAAGAAATTCTAAGTAGTGTAATATAGAAAACTAATCTAGAAAAAAAACTGTTATAGTTTTAAAAAATCACACCTAAACCTTAAAATTATTTTTTTTAATTTCAATGCTATATAACGAAAAAAACAACCCCCTCTTTTCTTAGCACCCCTAACTTCTCAAATTTTTCTATGCTTGAATGGGGTATTGAAAGAGATGGGACCACAAAATCTATTTTACTTAACAATTCGATTAAAACATTGATGCATTGAAATGAAATCTTATATAACATAAGTGTATTACAGGAAAAACACTTGAAACATAATACAATTTCAATCCATGCTGACAAATATTAAACCGAACTTATACAGAATCCAAATTCGGACACACACAACTAGAAAAAAAATTCCAACACTGACCTTCTTTCTGAAAGAAGCCCTCAATGCAGATAGCATTAAAATGCCCCAAACCAAAGGGGGTGAGGGTTCTTGTATCCTGTGGCATCTCTAATTTGAGGTAAGTACATTCTTATCAGCACTCATTGTGTCGACCGCTACCCTCCCCAGCTAATCAATCAAGATGTCAAACCAAGGAAGGGGTTAGAAATTCGGAAAAATACGTTTCTCGCACTTTAGAGACAGTTCACAAGGGAAGTAAATATCCAGGCTGACCGATTTCGGCGTGTCTCCGACCACACGTTGAAATGCGTGTTTCCCGCTTATGGGGTAGTCCAAGGTCGACGTAGAAATAAATGTGAAACACTCAGAGGGTTAAAATGTGAGTTAATAAAAAAAGTAGGTAAGATTTTGCTGTCTTTTCACCGTATTTTTTAAAAATATCATCTAAAAAAATTATTTTTTACGTTATCTTAAAATTCAAAAAATATCTTTTTAATGATATCAATTTTAATAACTGTACAATTTTTTTCTTTAATTTAAAGAAATTTAAAAAATTGTATGATTTGCAACAATAGATTTTAATTTTAAAATAAACTAATTTCATTATTTAATCACATTATCACTAATTTCCTTATTTTTATATCATCGTATATTTAATCACATGATCCCAGCATGGCAAAGTTCACGGATGAGAAGATGCTGGATAAGCAAGCAGGTTCTCGCTCCCTTGGTAGATACAATAATGGTGGTGTTGCTCTTAGGGCCCATCTCCGATGATGAGTCGCACCCCTGTAAAATGGGGGAGGGTCGTCGCATGTCGATGAAGTCGTGGCGGCCGGTCATGACGAAAACTAACAATTACTCAATTACTAGATATTATTCTACTTTCTCCTTTTTCTTATTCAGTAAATAGGCATTCGAACTCATAAGATTTTCATTTTTCAAACGAATCTGATGAAATGAAATTCTATAATATTCTTATATTTTGTATTTTTCGCCATTACCAAAATCACTTTTCAGTACCCCTAACTTGTCCCCCGCATACCCTAGGGTACGCGTGCCACAGATTGGGAATCTCTGGTTTAGAAAAAGTCATTTGATATTAATAAAATCTGAATTCAGCTCATATATACTCAACTCTTAATTTCAGCTATAACTTTTTTTTATTTCTAATTAGTAATTTATGTACTATACACTAAGCAAATAAATTATTGTGAAGCAAATATATTATCTTCTTTATTATGCATCACACAAAAGCCAATGTTCAATAGCTGCTAAAAGATATAGATTTTGTTTTATTTTCTGTCTTTTAGAAGATATGTGCAATTTATAATTTATTTGATGATACATTTATTTTGTTGTGTACAGTATTTTTCATGAATATAGTTCATTAAAGTATTTTTTTAAGAATACGTCATTTTTATTAAACCTATTTAATAAATCATAAAATATGCTAAATTTGTGTATAAAAGTATTTGCAGGAATGTAGTTTTTTCAGGGTAGGGGTTTTGTAGAAGGGATGAAAAATTAATGAAAATGTGTCACGAAAGGGGGGGGGGGCACAGCTTCGCCTGTTCCGCCAAGGGCGCAGGATCACCTTGGTACAGCCCTGAGTTATCATATCGAATGTTCTTGGTGTTCTGGTCAGAATACTTTTTTATCGCTATCATTACTACATTTATGCATTACTTCATTTTACGCATACATTCAAAAATGAGACTAAAGATAAAAACACAATGGAAAAAGAGTAAAGTGCAGGATCTCGTCTGTAAAGTTATTGAAATGTTATGCAGCTTGAGTCATTATTGCTTCAACTAGAGTTCAGTGTTCGTTCAGCAAACTTCATGCTGTTTGCTGTCACATTAAAGAAGATAGGCCCTTTGACTGCAACTCTGAATGCTATGCCATTCTCACGCTTGTTGCCAATGTTTGTTCGAGATCTTGAAAAATTCCAAAAATGCATCCTGACATTGTATTCCGAGTTTCTAGGAGGTAAATTCACCAGCAATAAAACCGAATCTGCCTTTTCTGCCATATTTGATGACAAGTTCCATGAGCAGAATAAAAAGAGAATTAAAGGCAAAAGAGGTGATAAGGAATTCTAGAAAATGAAGGTGTTCTTCTAAAATAAATGTTATTAGGCCCTGATATTTCTAGGACTATAACAGAGTTTTAGGAAGCTTCCTTCATTGGATCGGCAGATGACCTGTAAAGTTCACATCATTAAAGTTCATGAGTATTTAAGCACAGGTTTAAAAATCATATAAATCAAATGGTAGGTGTCATGATGAGGAAGGAAATCCTTTTGAAGGGAGTCAGTTAATTTTCATTGGAATTAGAAAACTTGCAGTTTCGAAAGAATTAAGAGCCAACAGCACTTGGAATTTACTTGAATGGGTTCAAACAACAATAAGAGTACTTTGCACTTGGCCTACCTGAAGTGAGCATGTTATCATTAGAAGAAATAATTTTTATTTCTTTGATGCTTCAGTAAAAAGTCTAGAAAGTCAAGAAAGACTTAGGTACATTTTCATGTACCCAGTAAGTTTTGAATAATTTGATTGAAAACACTGTGTGTATAGGAAAAAAATATGCAATAATAAAAATAAACAAAAAAAACTCTTTTTCTTGTAAGAAATTTATGGATGCTTCTGGATATAAAGTAAATATAAATGAGATTCAGATTCATGAACTTTGTGTTTACTAGCTTTTTATGGTCGTTTTTACACACGCAGAAATTTGTTTATGTTCATAACTGATCTATAAACCTTTGTTACAAAATATGATTTTATTTGAGATGCAATTCCTGCAGATACCCATAATGTCACAAGTAATTCTTGCAAATTATGCTCTAACTGTTCAGTTGGGATAACACAAATCACTTTAGGATAAACTTTATTTTAAAGTTAATGCAGTGATATAAATATTTATCATGGTTGTCTCTAAAAAAATTTGTTACAGGCATTTGATAAATTCATTAAGAATAATGAGAAGACATCACCCTAGCAGATTGGCATAGATATCAGCACAGTGCTACTCACATAAATATAATTCCTTTATTGATAACTGAAATAACTTTCATGCATACTTATACAATACCAATGTCAAATGTTTATTAACTTGGAAATTGATAAATCTTGAACTTACTTAAGAAGTGAAAAAAAAATTGGGAGAACTGTAATAAGATTTTATTTCATAAAAATTACCAAATTTCTTATTTTGCTCTCTGCAAACGATTATTAAAAAGAAACCTGAAGATGCTCTACCAGTGCAAGACTTATTTACCTGCATAATGTTAAAATAGATTATGTGAAAAAAATCTTTATATGAAAAAAGATACGACTGCAGTATTCTCCCAGTTCAAAATTTAAGGAAAGTAGGTTTCTATTCCCAAAAATGAAATGTAAAAGAAGTTTTGTATTTTTACAACGTTTTTATTAACTCGCTTTCTTGTCTGTCTGTCTGTCCGGTACAAATCTTGCGATCGATTTTAAACTAACTTCCCGATGAGCTGGAGACTTGAAACTTTAAACATAGTTCAGAACTAGATGACAATGCATTATTAATTCGCTTTCTTGTCTGTCTGTCTGTCCGTTTGTCTGTCATTTCATGTTTTGCATGACGTATCCGCAGTACGTTTTTCATTATATCTCAAAAACTATTAACATTACAGACTTGGTTCTTGGGTATATGGATGACCCATGGGATCATCGAAGCACCCCCATATTTTAGCCATATCTTTGCGCATGCGCAGTACGTTTTTCATTATATCTCGAAAACTATTAACATTACAGATTTGATTCTTGGGTATATGGATGACCCATGGGATCATCGAAAAAATAAAAATTTTAATAGACCACGTTTTTAAAACGGACTAAAAAGTATAAAATAATTTCTTCTAGCCCCATACAGATTTATAACCCCATACAGATTTAAAACGAAAAACGTGGGGCGCATGCAATATTTAATAGTAAGGAGTGTAGGGAGTAGCTGTCGTTGAGAAAACTCACACAACAGCTCATATCATTTCCATTGCAATAAAATTGTTAGTGACTGAAATAAACTATTTATACATCAATTATCTATTACATGCGCCCCACGTTTTTCGTTTTAAATCTGTATGGGGTTATAAATCTGTATGGGGCTAGAAGAAATTATTTTATACTTTTTAGTCCGTTTTAAAAACGTGGTCTATTAAAATTTTTATTTTTTTAAATAATTATTATGTTATGATACAGACATTATGAGCAATTTTTGATTATAAGAATTTTTTATTTCCTAATCAAAAAAATTTAGCAACACACATACTTCATGCAATTTTATAAGTGAGAAGTAAAAGATTAAGGGGAATGCAACATGAGAATCTTTCCTAAAACTGAGAAAAATTGAAACATTTAACGAAGTTATTTATCCCAAAAAAAATGTATGAAATAAACAAGTAAATGTCTTTGAAATAGTTCTAACATCCTAAAGAATTACACAATATATTCAATGCACCATAATGGCATTGTGACTAAATTTTAAAATTTTGTTGTTTAACCCCTTTAATCCCAAGTACTTTAAAGTGTTTATAAAATTTTTGCCCCTTCCCAACTCATTACTAGTAATTGACACTAGAGGTCCTTACATCTATAATTTATGGTATTAAAATAATAAAAGTTAACCTTCTTATAGAGCTTTTTAACGTAAAAATCGGTTCCTCAAAATTATGCTGCGAAAAATGTTACTAAAAAAGCCACAGAAAAGAATTTAAATTACCATCCAATGCCTGTTCTCAAATATCTTGAACAGATCTAAGGACAGAGTGATGCATGGTTGTGTCACCCTGCCAGGGAGGCAGATACTGGTGTGACCCACACAGATGTAGAAGTGTTAAAGAATCAAGGGAAACAGGATGGTAGAAAAAATCATTTTTAATTTCTTCTTTTAGATAAAATTGAAGTAATGTGTAAAAAATTTAAATGGCCTTTAGATTATCTGCTAAAAAAAAGAAACACACAATTCAACAGAAAATAGGTATGCGCTCTATGCCAAATCTGTATATTTCTAAAAAACTTTAGAAGAAATCTGAGTAGGGGAATGTTACCTGTCTGTCTGTATTCGATAACTAAACCAATGCAACAAGCTAGACAGATGAAATTTGACATATCATTACTAAAACACTCCTCTTAACCCCCCACCCACCCACCTCAATCTGCAAGAAAAATAAAATTTTATTTCATTTGAATCGCCTAAAACTAGGAATTATAAAAAAAGCCATAGTGTCTGAGGAAGTTAGTTAATATTGTAACTAAATTTTAATATTTTGTTGGATACCCCTTGTAATTCCCGGTACTTTAAGGCATCTATAAAATTTTGCGCCGCCCCCCCCCCCCGAACTCAGATCTCCCAATTGACACTAGTGGTCCCTACATCTATCTTTTAAGGTAATAAAATAATAAAAGTTAACATTCTCAAAGAGCTTTTAATGTGAAAATCAGTTCCTCAAAATTATGCCTTAAAAAATCATGTTACTACAAAATAAACAGTTTAAAATTTAAATATAGCACACAAAGCTGCGTATAATGCAGAAGAGCAAAACCCAGATTATTCACTGTAATATTATTATTACTCAAGGTATTCGTAACATGTGTTCAGAAAAAAAAAATGATGGATACTCTTGATTGACAATCTGCTAAGATAAAGGTTCAGCAACTCTTGTGTATAAAAATTAAAATACATTAGAATTGATAATGTTATTGGTCATATAATCATGGGATATTCAGTAGAAAATAAAACTTTACTTCTAATGTTTTAGTAGTAAATTTGCACTTTAAATACCCCCCCACCCACACAAATATACATATAAGATAATGTTTCCTTATTTGAAGAAGACGGAATGCATTATGTCATGTTATTTACTAAACTTAAAATAATCTCTAATTGAGTTCACAATGATTTCTGAACCACGTGAATGCATTTATATAGTTAAAATAAGTACGCAAACGAAAGGGAAGTCAATTTAAATGCTGAACAACTGTAAAAGTAAAACTTAATTTATGACTTATATATAAATATCATACATCCAACTCAATAAACAAAGTATTTAATATGAAAAATTAAACATTATTACATCTATGTTCAACAGAAGCATGCGACTTTACACCATGTTTTAAAAATGAAAATAAAACTAACTTTTGATAAAAGGCAGATTTCCAGACTTGTGATACCTATAGTTAAATTTAAAGAAGTGTTTCATGAATTAATATAGTAAAAAAATTGTCATTTTTAATTAAAACTGCATTAAAGATGAATGCTTTAAAAACCAAAATTATAATGGAATTTACAGGTCAAACATATCTATTGGTAATAAAAAAAAAACCTTAAAGAAGCCTTAAATACCTTGCATTTTCAGATAACAGAATCAATATGAACTACCATTATATTAGACAAGTGTGTTCACATTTTTAGCTCATATTTCCATGTGTGTGTGTGTTTTTCCTACTATTGCAAAATGCTAAAAAATTAGGGAAATGGCCAATTTTTGATGATTGGAAATTTCATTGAAATAATACAGTATCAAAAGACTTAATAAACTGCAGCACTACTGCCAGTTGAGACTGAAACACAAATCCTTCAAACTAATGCTGCTAAATAAATAAAGAATTCACCATATGTTAGACAATGTTGACACTTCATCGAAAATAAATCAGCATTCAAATATTGAGCAAAAGAAGAGAACAATAGTTTTATATGCTATTTCAAGCGTATAATTAAACAGCATTCAATATAAAATAAGAAATATATTTGTAATAATATTTATTAATTTTAGAGCTGAAGTTCTGTATATTTCCCCTTGAAATTATGTGGAAGATCAATAAATATGTGTGTAATATGATTTCCCTGTATGTAACAAATTATATTCCTTAATTCATTCCTGAACTTTTAAAAAGTAATACCATTTTAGGAATGCAAGAGAAGTAAGAAAAATAAAGTTAATGAACAATTCAGTAAATATAAACTTACAGATCCACCACTTCATAGATGATGCAACAACACTGGAAATAGGTTCAGGGGATTCTCTCAAATCTGTTTTATTCACCGATTGCAGTATTAAACTTGTGTCTTCCTCGATTTATTTGATTTGTTAACTTTGCTCAGACATTTTTGGACAGAACTAATTATTGGTTACACCTTTACATTCAAATTGAAGAATTTCATAATGCAATGACGTGTCACAGTGATTTTAGATGATCCTAATAATAATAAAAAACAGTTAACTCATGATCTATACAATACACATTCAATAATTAAATGAAAAAAATCTAAATTTTTTAAAAGGATCAATTTTGGAAGCTTTTATATAACATGCTCATTTCAAACAACAGATAAAGTCCGATTATTTTTCAAAGATGTAATTATGTAAAAATTATTTTTCACAACTGATGTAACATCAAATTTTGATTGCATAAAACTTATTCATCAGAAATATTCAGATAGAGCATTCAAAAACACTAAAGTAAATCTTTTTCTGAAGAAAAAGAATGTGACACTGCTTTTATGTAATCAATATTCTAATAATATATACTTCAATCTTCATAAATTATTAACATTTAAAAAAAATTAGTAAGTTGAAGGTAGAGGTACAGTAAAAGCTCAACTAACCGGCATGCTCGGGAAACTCCGATTTCCGGATACCTGAAAAGTCCGAATACTTGAGTGTGAAGGGAAAAATGGGAGGGGGGCCTTTTTTTGTAGCCTTTTTTTTTTTTAAGATTTTTAAGGCCAAATAATTTGTTTTTGTCATTTTGAAATGTGCATTAAATATAATTTTTAAGAATACTTCTGTATCTTCCGTAATCTTTGTATTAACAAAATATATTATGAAGATTTTAATTTAACATTGATGATTTAAAAAAAAAATATGATCTGTAGCCGAATTTTTATCGTAAATATATAGATTGTAAAAATATAAACATATAAAAATAGCCGACGAAACTGAAAAATATTCTACTCAGAAAGCATAATAAAACTCTTTTAAGTGATCATAAACAAATCCCAAGATTGAATATCAAAACTAATTATCTTTCAGAAGATCGCAAGGGTTATTGTGCAATACACGCGCATCCAATTCTTCCGCACGTGAAATTACGTAATCGAAATCAACATTTGCCGATATTTGGAGGGTAAATAAATAAAGGAAAACAAAGAGACTTACTAATCTGGAGTAACCCCCCTATGAGCTTTTTTTTTCTACCGATTCTGTCCCTTTACCTTTTTTTTTTTTGGTTATCGATTTCGTTTTTAGGTCTTGTTTTTCGGCGAAAGGTGAGGACCTTTATTTTTTCTGGTTCTCACTTTTGCTTTTGAACCCCCCATAAAGTGAGTCTTAACTTAACACCACAGCATACCCCCGAACTCGGAGCCAAGGCGGCTCCCTGTCGGTTGGTTGGGTACGCGTGAGACTTTATTGAAAAAAGCCAGAGCAAAAAAAAAAAAAATATTACAATTTCTATAAAAAGATACCAAACAACATGACATTTAAAACAAAAGAATATAATATTTTTTTAAAGTTCAGTCTTTCAGATCGTTGTGTTGTTGAATTTGAGAGGGTCTTGCCCTGTGTATGGAAGAAGAGAGGATATGAGTACATAGGGTTAGTTGGGTCTGTGGCTAGTTGTCGTCGCCATCTTTTGGAAATAAGAGTGGTTCGTTTTCCGCGATGAAGTGCATGAGTTTTTTGATTTTCGCCCTAGAATTGTTGTTGTTCATGACTCTTTTCCACCAAAGTGGTTCTAGGTCTGCTGACGGTTTTGTTAGGTGGTATGACGTTGTAAACAGGCAACTTGTAGCATAGTGTAAGGGGTTTCCCAGCTTTCCGCAGCCACAGGAATCGCTGCTTCTGATGTTGAATCTTTTGAGATATGTTGGAAATGGGCCGTGGCCCGTGACGAACATTATTTCCGGCCTTTGCCATGGAGTAG
>BGPR01006453.1:618-15230 GCA_013235015.1 Araneus ventricosus
TCAACTTGACTTAATCCAGTTTCTTTGTGGCATGGAATATCCTCATTCCTTACCTTATAAAATATGGGTGCATAAATAATGAGGTGGTGGGATATACTTCCATAGAAAAGTTCTTTCTTTTCTTTCATTTTCGTATTCCTTATGTTTTTGGTTAAATCGGAAAGTCTAAAGTCTACATTGAGAGAGATTTTTTTATCTCCCTCAAGCTAAGCAAACAAACATTTAGGAACCGAACTTAGGTCGAGCACTCTGGCCGACGAGAAATAAAAAATGGCTTCCAAAAAAAGAATATATAAATACACACACTCTCTTAAGGGGAAAAAGAATGTTCTTTAAGCCAATGGATTTAAAGTATTTGCACACGGGTGGTGGTGTTAAGAGCCTTTTCAAAGTTTTCGCCAAGATAAAAGGACAGGCTAGCAATAATGCAACAAAAAAAGAACTTTTTTTTTCTCTCTCTCTCGCCAATTTCAAACTGAAACCTTTCTTTACTTTGATATCGATTGGCGTCCTCAAAAGTTGTCTTTATCGAAATACTGCCCGTGTTTTTATAAGTTTTGCCCACTGGAGTGAGGAAATATTCCTTTTTATTCATTTAAAAGCTTTATTTATTGACTTCTATTTCTGTTTATAGAAAAGTTTCATTAAAAGTAGCAAGTCTGCATTTTACACGGTTGAATAAAAAGTGATACATTTTTTTTATTTGAAAAACGAAGCAATCAAGTTAAAAATTTTCATAAAATGTATTAAACGAATTAGTAAATGAAATATTTATAATTGAAAACATTTTCATTCTTAGTGTTGTCTGCATTGTGAAAATATTTCAATTACTATTAAAATATTTATAATTGTTTCTATAAAAATTAAAAATTTTCAAATGATACAGGGTGTTTTTAAAACTGATTTTACTCACAGGCATCAGTAGCTAGATCTATCAGCTGAAATGCCACCAAATTTGGTAGGGGAACTGAAGACGACATGGGGAAAAAATTCCTTGAAAAAAAACCTTTTGGGACAATTCGTTTGCTATATTAAAGCGGTTTTGCACTGAAATTTCTTCTTTGTTATTCATTGGTCGAATTCGCAGTTGTGTAGCCTACAACAGCGCCACATCTTCCCCTATCGGCGACTTTCGGAACTATTTTTTTTATCACGGAATCTTTTTCCTCATGTCGTCTTTAGTCTCCCTACTAGATTTGGTGGCATTTCACCTGATAGATCGAGCTACATATGCCTCTGAGTATAGTGCCAGTTTTTTTATTTAAAAAATCTGTATTTAGATGTTAAGTATCAGCCTTTGAAATAAAAGTATTTTTTAATAAAATATGGTGTGCCGACTCTTTAAAAAGCTTATGTCATATCAAAATGTAGCATAAAAAATCACAGTAATAAAAATATCTGTTTTATAGAAAAGCTAATGAATTTAGGAATTTCACATCAGCAGCCGAATTTGAACGATTAACTTTTGTGACATTTTCCACGGCTTTCAATTTTAAATAACTTTGAAACACTGGAAAAGAACAAAGTTATTATCAATTTAAAATGCTTGTATTTATGATGAATATTATTCATATTCATTTCATTTTTGTTATTATTCATTAATATAAAAGCTGTAGTCGGAAACTCTTAAACTGAACACACTAATTGATTTAACCTTCCTTAACAATGAAATATACTATATCCGTAAGAAATAGAATTTTAAGAATATATATACAATATTACATATAGAATATAATACTAGTAAGAATATATAAACTTTACTATCCCGTCTTTAACGTTTTCCCGCCGTTTACAACACGTTTTCCCTCAGAATTAAGTGCTAATTAATGTAAATCGTTTCCTGCGGTTTACACCACTATTCCTACGCTCTTTTGAAGAGTGTAAAAGTGGGATGTATGCACCAATTTTTACCTTCAGTCATAAATAAATGATATAATAGAAAAAAAGAACGATTTTTGCAGTTAGAACTCCATTCTCTGAGAATCTAAAATGTATTAAATTCAGTTTAGTTGAGTAAAACAAAAAAAAACAAAGATGGAGGCCAAAATCAAACATTTTTGCTCTCAAAGGTAACCAGAAAGAAGGGGATATGGTGTCTCTTTCTAAACGATTTACTCCTAGGATTTCATCGAACTTCTCCACTTCTACTCTTGTTTTATTTCACTCCTGATTTTGGCAATTCCATTCACGACCGGTATTCTATTTCCTTTTCTTTTAGGCCTATCTTCTTTATTAACCGATAGTTGGCAACGATAAGCTGGCGCCAGGAAATCTTCCACCATCGCCAAAGGAGCAATTAAAGTCGCCAGGCTTGGCGAGGATTACTCCAGGGATTCGAATGAATCGTCGGTAGTGTTACCTCTGTTATTATTTTTCTTTCTGTTGGCTTCCTTCTGTTCAGTTTCCATTCTTTTACCATTGGAAGCTTGAGATCCATACCTCTCCAGGGAATGAGAAGGCAGAAAATGATAAATAAAATAAGCGCATAGATTGTTGTATTCGAACACAAGAAAACGCCGCTTTTTGTCGTTTGAATTATTACGCTTTTGTTCCGAAAGTAGTTTTCTGGACTTTTTTAGGCCTTCCTCCCATACCCGAAGGAATTCGCTTTCATCTTTTCGAACCCCATCGATTCCTTTTTTTCGCCCTCCCATTCGATTATCTTTTGTAAGCTGGGTGATAAAACACCATGTGGGAAAAACTTACCTTTACTCCTTTCGCAACATTAGGAGCGTTGGAATCATTTCATATTTGGAGGATGTGTCTTCCAGGATTACAAATCTTTCTGGGAAAGTTCACTTAATGCTTAACCAGAGACCGAAATATTTTTATTATTAAAGATTAATGGTGGTTACTTGGTTCTTATGGTTAGAGTTTCTAACATGAAAAAATATCTAGTTATGAAAGAAGTGCTGATGTTATTGGTATCTTTGTTCCTTCATGTTAATCTAAATAATCATATATATGCTAAGCATTTGTGATTAATATAGCTTCTTACACTGATATTAGAAAAATTAATGAATTCAGGCGTATATGATGATTTTATTGTAATAGTACAAATGTTGTATCATATTGGATAAATGGCGATTTGATGATTTCTTCTTTTTTTTTTTTCTTCTTTGAATTTCCGACATGACAAAATCTCTAGTTATGAGGGAAGTTCTCATTTTATTGGCCACTTTCGAAAATTTGTATTAGTTTTTTCATGCATATTTAAATTACCTTCTGAAATAAACCAGTACTGATTAATACAGCTTACCTTTATATGGTGTAAAAGTAGCAATGCCGTTCCATAATCTTGATCTGATCACAATGCAAAACTATGAAATCCTTCTTCCAGTTGCCAATTCCCTGACGATGGTTTGCTTTAGAAATCTGAATTGTGGGAAGCAGGTTTAAGTATCTTTCTTATTATCTGACGACGGTTCATTTGACGATGGCTGGTACAAAATAGCCGGCGTGTAATTTCCATAGAAAGTGTTAATAATTAAAATAAAATAACCTAAGCCAATTTCATTCGTTTATATTCAAAACGGGATGTATATCTAACTAAATTAAACTACTATAAAGTAGCATTTATTATACTCATCATCTTAAGTTTTCCTACTACTTGTTCTAAAACATACCTCAAAATCTACGATATATAACCACAGCACATGGGCAGAGAAAATAAACTATTTGTTTACAACATGTGGGAACAACAAATAAAAAGGATCTATTACATGAAAGATTCGATCAGCAGCTTGAGGAGTATCTTTTATATACATTCTTCCGTTATATGTGTTATATAACGGAAGAATTTCCACAGAAATAGCAGTTTCGACTCTTATACAAAATAAAGAAGTAAAGACCGTCCGTAAATGTTCTTTTTAAAAGCTTTTTATCTTGGAATCTTATAATCAGAATTATCCGTTAGTGTCTCAGAAAGTTAAAGCATGGCATGGCTGGTGGACACATGAATCGGGGGAAGAAGATTATTATTTCTATTCTCTAGCTGTGCTTTAAACCAGAAATATTCAAAAACTAGTTGACCGATTTGCGATTTTGTAAATAATTACTCTTTGCTGTCGGGATGTCTGTGGTAACTTTTTCTGGCTTTCTTCTCAATGAAACACAGATGTAGACTAGCCTCCTTTGAAAGTCCTCCAACAAAGCATCTTATGAACACCCATTGGAGTTAATTCAAACTTCAACCTTATGTAATACCTAGTTGCTCCAATAACGCTTCAAAAAACACAAGATACAACTTTCCCTCTGTATCATGAAACCATGACTCACGAAATTGTCTCGATATGCTGTACCGATTGGGATTAGAGCCATCATAATCAGAATTAAAGTTATTTTTCGGTGGTGAAATTAAAGTATTATTTGAAAAGAGGGATTTGAACAAGCGAAGAATGCATTTTGTACCATAGACGCGGGACCGGTACAAGGTTACCTGGCGCTCCTAAGACAGAAAAAAAACCTTGATTCCCAATGTAAAGAAAAATTTACCCCCCTCCCCTTACCAATGAGTGCTCACATTTTCACATGTATAACCAAACCTCACATATCCGAATATAAACAAATTTGATAAAAAAATATTATATTTGAACTGCGCAGAAAGGAAAATATTCTTTAGGAATAGTCATTAACTTGCATTTTAAGCATCAATACTTCATTAGCATAGTTAATAAATTTTCAGTTATAGTTAAATACAAATTGCAATATAATATTTATTATGAGAGTCGAAACTCCGTTTCGTTTGACGGATAAGCACCGAAGGCCGACCTAGGAATTCGTTAAGGGGGGATGGCTACAGTGGAAAAAGCTTTCTGTATTTTTAACTCTTAAAAATTAAGAATTACTTAATTGAATTTAATTATTAATTGAAAGTTAACTAATTTTTATTAATTATATTTTAGTTTTAATTAATTAACTTTTTCTTAATTTAATTTATTAAATATGTACGAGAGTGGATCTAGGAATCGTGAAGGATATTTTGAAAAAAACTATTTTTCGAAATTTTAACTTTAAAAAAATGCTATAGAGTCAACTAAAATTTTTCAATTTAATTTTTTACTCAAAAAGTTTCATTATCTTGAAAAGATTGCCAATTGGTCGCTGCCAATCTCCTTGACTCTTTCTTACAAAATATGTCAATCACATCTTCATCATTGACTTCCTACACTGTATGCCGAAAAGTATCCGGACACTTGCAGATTTTCACATTTTTTTAGAATTTCTCCGGAATGGTTTAACCGGCTGCCTTTAAACTTTGGACATGTAAAGAATAGACAATAACTCACATTTTACATTGAAGATTTGGTCCTGAGGGCAATTAGGGGCCGTCTACAAACTGATGAAGACAAAAAAGTTGTGGCCCACCCCACTTCATAGAATACTGATAACAAGATGAAACTTTCAGAAATGGTAATGTTTAATATGCATAATATTTACAGGAATTTTTATAATCTCGGCGCAAATATTTGGGAAGATATAATGGTTTTCTTAAAAACTCTCAAATTTTCCCACCTGTTTTTTGCTTATAACATGCAGAGTTTTCTCTATACTATACGAAACTTACAGAAAAGATGACAATATGTTAGAGAAGAATTTGTGTAAAACTTTGGAAAAGAATTATTGAATATTACAGGAATTATGAGCAATTGAAGTAAATAGTGTTTTACTGCGCATGCGCGAAACATAGTGTAATTTTTCTTTCACAACTTTAAAGCCAGATATATAGGGCAAATTAAATAAAAAATTCAGTTCAATATCGTTAGTATTCAGAAAGATATCGGCATTACAACGAGCAGAATTTTAGCTCCTGTCGAAGAGAAGCTAAAAGATGAGGGGTTGTACACAAATTGATATTTTTTAAACTTATATCTTTAAATAGTCATATTGAATTGTATAGCTCTTAGAATTTGCTGAATACCCACGAACACATCTAATATCCGTAACGAATTAAAAAATATATATGTAGAATTATTAAAATATTTTAAGAAAGGAAATTAATTAGATAAAAAATCGTTTCGCCATAAAATAAATATATTTAAAAATATCGTTTGGCCGTAAAATTGTAATATGTAACTTGTTAATAATCATGTAAATAATACAATTAAAGTAATAAAATGTTTGTTATTTATAGTGCCTAATTAGCTGGAATTTAAGTTATGCACGTAATTGATAAGTGTAAATATTATGCACATTAAACATTACCATTTCTGAAAGTTTCATCTTGTTATCAGTATTCTGTGACGCGGGGTGGGCCAAAACCTTTTTTGTCTTCATCAGCTTGTAGACGGCCCCCTAATTGCCCTCAGGACCGAATCCTCAATGCAAAATGTGAGTTATTGTCTATTCTTTACATGTCCGAAGTTTAAAGGCAGTCGGTTAAATCATTCCGGAGAAATTCTAAAAAATGTGAAAATCTGCAAGTGTTCGGATACTTTTGGGCATGTAGTGTATCTTTATGAATGTTAGAAAGGACTAGCCAATTGAGCCATGTCTGTCCTATCAAGGTGCATAAATAAGTCTCGAGTATCTTTAATGTAGAAAAACTCTTCTCCGCTGTGCTTATCGTCACAGAATTCATCCAAATACTTGAAGAAGAACAGTTAGAAAGAAAGATCTATCACACTCTTGAGAGTTTCAACAGTTGTCTCTGGTTTCTAACCACACTTTTCTATTTTGTTCGCCATATTTTGAATTCTAATTTTAACTGACACTCCGAAGTTTTAAAAAAACCTGTTGTACTTCAAAGCTGCATGAATAATATCGATGCAGTTGTGGACCCTGATATTAGGCCTTCCAGAGGTAACATTCCATAAAAATCTGGAACTCAAATTTGGAAATAAAATGATCAACTATAAGTATGAATATCACTCGTCTGAAATATTCGTCAGCGTTGCTTGAAGGAACATTTTATCTAGTTGTTTGTTCGGTACTTGTTCTAGGAAACATCATTTCACTGTTAACATCGTCAGATATACTAACGTCCAAAAGTTAAGCTAAATTCATAAAATGGAAAAAAGTTTGTAGTTAATGCGGGTACAAAGGTTCACATTTAGTTGTGGAAAATTGTGGGACCTACAATTGTAGGAATTCGTGAGAACATTTACGGACCAACCAGAAAGTAACGAAGATGAAACTTAGTTTGTCTCACCCTGTTCCTCAGAATGCTGATCATGATTGGTAACTTTCATCAATGGTTTTGTTCGCAATGCTTGCATAAATTTCCGTAAAAATAACATGAATATTCGGAGAGATATAAATGTTTTGTTTTCTAAATCCTCCAATTGTTTCGTACGTTTTTTTGTTTATAACAATTAGAATTTTCAACCAAACTTAACAGAATGCATAACATTATAAGGGACAGTCGCCGCATTTGAATTACCTGGATCATTTTAGTGTACATTGATAGAGAAGTAATTTTATTGAAAATCAAGAAGTAGAACTTTTTTGTTGCTTACTTATCTTCCGAACTCTGCAATTATTTTTTTTATGGAATTTACTTTAAGTTAGGATAAAAGCAGATTTAAAAATTTGTGATTGGTCCAATCATAGAAATCTGTTGCATAGATTGGACCACTGGACGGCCAGATAGGACCACCAATTTCTTTAAGCACAAGTAAAGCAAAAATTCTTTATTCTCAAATTCACACTAGCACGCAATGTATGAACACAAGTAAGACATTTTATGAATTGTATCACTTCCTCTCGTCCCTTTGTTTGCTCAAATATTATTTTTTTATTTTCTTTTATTGTATTTTCGCTTTGACTTTTTCTAATCCCTATTTGTTGGAACTACTAGAGGTGATAAACTGCTTTCGGAGCTGTTCCTGAAGTTTAAGAAAATACCCATTGATTTAAATGGCCTGTTTAGGTAACTCTGGTGATCCAATCTAGCCAAACTTTATTTATTTATTATTGAACATGGCACATTCCTCGTGCAACATAAATGTACAACACGAGGCTTAGAGAAGTAAGTTTATAAAGCAATTCAGTCTTTGAAAGACAATTCTTTATACACACAAAAAAAGTAAAGAAGAATATTAAAAGGAGGAAAACAAACAAATAATGTAAAATAATGAAATGAAGTAGATAAAACAGAGTAAAAATAAAATAATAATGACAAGGAAATAATAATAACAAAAATTCGTACAGAACTCCATTAAGAAATGAAAATCACGATTTTAATAATCAAGGAATCAAGGCCCTCGCAAGCACCCTATTGTTATTACGCCCTGAAAGATATCACCTAGGGTTTTTCGGTGACACAAATGGATTTCCAGTTCACGTTGGGATGTGTTCGTGTGTAGTTCGTTGTCCCCGCGAACCTTCTTCGAACCTACAAGGACAAATCTGCAAACGAAGGAGTATTCCAACGGGCTTCACCTCTCCATTGATGACTGATAGGCAATGATTAATGGTTTGATGTGGGTTTGCTCCTTTCTCATGTTTCGATGTTGGATCGTCGTGAGAATAATATCTTTGAACGGCTCATGATTTTATATGCGTCTTAATGCTAAAGTGATTCTTAAAGCAGGTCCTGTATAGATTGGAAGCAAAAGCGAAAAGAGACCAACACAGCATGCGAGGATATTTATTTGGAATCTGAGAGGAATGATTCTTAAAGCTGGTCCTGTATAGATGGGAAGCAAAAGCGAAAAAAGACCAACACAGAATGCGAGGATATTTATTTGGAATCTGAGAGGCATGATTCTTAAAGCTTGTCCTGTATAGATGGGAAGCAAAAGCGAAAAGAGACCAGCACAGCATGCGAGGATATTTATTTGGAATCTGAGAGGCATGATTCTTAAAGCTGGTCCTGTATAGAAGGGAAGCAAAAGCGAAAAGAGACCAGCACAGCATGCGAAGATATTTATTTGGAATCTGAGAGGTGGGTTTAGGAGTTATCGAAATAAAAAGAGATTCTTTCTTGGTTTATAACTCCATTTCGGAGAATAGTATAAATTGATTCCAAACAGACAAGATTTTAAAAACGAGAATAAATGGAACTAGAATAACGCGTTAGCTGTTGCCCTTAGCTTCAAAATAGTTTATATTATTATTAATTTTTAAAATTTAAAATAGTTTATTTATTAATTTTTATACACGTCTTGTAATGATATGAAACCATGTTTACAATTTTGTTTCAAAAAAGGGCACGCACTGTGCACATTAATTAATTTATAAAGCATCATGGAGCTTTTAATTAACACGTATGACAGCTATTTTTCCTTATTCTTCGAGGAACTCATTAAGTAGAATAATTACAATCTTTAATCATTGTACTTATAATTAAAAATTAATGCTTATAGTTTTAATAACAATATCTGAGAAAATTAATAAAGTCCTCGTGTAAGAACATTGAAGTAGTTAGCAAAACTCATCATGAACTTATCTACAAAGGAATGATTTAATAAAATGCTTTCAAAATTAATTTCATCACGCTTGGTTTCTTTTCTGCAAGGTCCTTTAAAATTAGAGGACATTAATAAAAAGCTCATTAAAATGTTCTCTTCTTGAATATCTTCTTTGCAGAATGTGCACTAGACAGTGTAACCTTTTTCGGTTTTATACTCTTTATTAGATTTGAGTCTGAAATGAATATACCAAAAAGCGCTTTCCTGTTTATCCTCACTGGTGTTTTCAACTGAAAGAATGATTTAGATTTTTTCAGCTTCTTTATTAAACTGGGTGATCAACTAATGAACACATTCCTCTCAAAGACAATTATTTTTAAACGCTTTTATTCAACATGACTTGTAAAGATAGAATACTGTAATCGATTTTTCACTCGGTTCTTACTGTGCTTGAGTTTCTAAATTTCAAACACTTGTGTGTTCTCTGAGGCAAGAGATTTTTTTAATATTTTCAGAACTCAGTTGCCAGTCAATGTATTCATTTAATTAAATTTTTATTCCGTTCATGTGGCGCCACCTGGTGATGAATTTGAGAAAAATTGATTTCAAAACTCCATAATATTTATAATAATGAATAATAAATGAAAGTCTGACAACAGAAAATAAATAGCTTTTTAGTGCATTAAGTGTGATTTTAAAAAAAAAAAATTCTCATTAAATTTATTGTTCGAATTCAGTTCGAACATCGGATTTAGATTAGACCAAACAGATCCTCTCTGAGGATATTCGTTGGAATTGGCTTTTGAATAGGAAACCTTCCGGTCGCGAAACACAGACCTTACCCCAAAGACACCTTGGCTTCTGCGTTTATTGGAATCGTGTTTCAGGAGCCATTCATTAATGTATGAAAGTTCATGTTCACCACTTTTTTTTCGTTTCTATTTTAGTTCTCATCAATTTGCCTGTAGAGTTCACCGCTGTAGTGTCAGGCATTCTTTTGGAATAATATATACGTCTGTCTATATTTCTTGGGGCGGTACCACACAGCGAAGCATCGCACAGTTCTTCAAATCTTACAAATAGAGTCGCTTCTTCTTGTGTTTTGTCAAGTATTCGAACGTAGAAGACTTTCATGAAAAATGATTCCTCCTCCAAACTGTTCATTAAGCGATCGCCCATGTATTTAGTTTCATTAGATTCACCATCAGTGTTTTATCAAAATACCGCCTCCGATTATGTAGGATTATACAAGCACGCATTGCAGTATATTGACAGTACACAAACAGGTGTCAGTAACGCAGAGGGCCAGAGGAGATAGCGTTTCCTATAAAAGAGAAACATGTGAAACCAGCTGGAGTGGTCTCCCCTAAATTTTCTTGTATACTCCTAACACATGTAGAGAAAAAATAAACTAAAAGGCAGTAAAACGAACAAGAACCCTTAATGCAGTGGAGAAAAAAATAAGCGGAACGTCATACCACGATTTCCGAAGGTCGTCCAACACGGAAGTGGAATTAGAAGTTGGCGTGATTACCAATAGGGCTGGGTGTAGACAACGAAAACGGAATTTGCAATTTGAACGCCCTTTTTTTAACTGATTGACACAAAAAATTGAACATAAATCTACTATTAAGGTAAGAAGGCCACATACCAAATTTCATTTGTCAAAGTAATTTTTTAAAGAAATTATTGCGTTCAAAAGTATGCGATTATACAGACAGACAGACAGTCAACGGATTGCTACGGACCTACATTCCTGATGATAAAACTGTGTACCAAATTTTATCCATCTAGCTATTACAGTTTTTGATTTATCGTGTTCACATGAACGCGGACAGACAGACAGACTTCCCGTGGACGGATTTCGTCCGAACTTTCATGGAAACCTACAAATTATGTGTCAAGATCACATACCAAATTTCATTCCTCTAGCTCTAATAGTTTTCGAGTTAGATAGGCACACATACAGACAGACACACAACTTGTTTCATGTTTGTAAAGTTCGAATTTCGTAATCGATTTTAAAAATAATCGATGAAATCAATGTAAAAAATTCATTTTTTAACACTTTATTTCACACGACTTGTTTCATGTTTGTAAAGTTCGAATTTCATAATCGATTTTTTAAAAATAATCGATGTAAAAAATTCATTTTTTAACACTTTTATTTCACACGACTTGTTTCATGTTTGTAAAATTGAAATTTTGTAATCGATTTTAAAAATAATCGATGTAAAAAATAATCAATGTAATCAATGTAAAAAATAATCGATGTAAAAAATCCATTTTTAACACTTTTATTTCACACGACTTGTTTCATGTTTGTAAAGTTGAAATTTTGTAGTCGATTTTTCTCTCCTGATGTGCAAGAGGTTTGAAATTGTGTACATTTATGTATTCGCAGTGACAATGCACTATTTTAATATTTTCATAACTTAATTATTAATTAATAATTAATTAAATTTTGATTGTTTACCAGTGCCGCTATCGGGTAGTTGATTTGATAAACGCTATATCTCATAATTAAAAAGTAGAAAATATTTTTTAAAAATTCTGTTTAGTACACTTATAAATGTGTATTTTTAAAATCTGCCCTTAATTAAATTTATTATTTATTTAATCTAAAAAGAATGAATGTCTTAAACTCACCTAATTTTTTTATTTACATAAAAAATAATTTATTAAATATTTTCTATTTGGAATGAAAAAGACGATACTACCTTCCAAAATGTTCGTACCAGGCCATGCGATAATTTATGTGACTCAAGAAATCAAACATTTCTAATTCTGCTTACTTTAGTCGAAAATCGATACTAGGTTTACAGAACAGCTACAATTTTCTGCATCGAATTACATGTACTGTTATCATGTGACTCTAAATAAAGATTAAAAAGTGAAATGAACAGAATAAGAAAAACGGTCGCTTTCATATTCATAAACGACGAAAAAATGTTTGTTTTTCCAAACGCGGAATCCTGTTTAAATATTATACAAACGAACCCTTCGCATTCTGTTTGTTTCGTCTACAGCGAAGCTACAGGAAAAAAAGAATAAACTAGGCAAAGGATACACATTCGCAATTGTTATTCTGTAAGGCAGAAACACGATCAGAATTCAAAATGGCTACCGCACCTGAATAGTTTCTCACGTTTTGGAATGGAATGCTTTACAAGTGTACAGCAGCCTCCAGTGTTTCGGTTGTTACACTATTGTTGCTTCTCAATGTTCCTTTTTTTGCTTTGTTTTTATAGATAGAATTTGTTTTTAATGCAGTTCTTTTTACACTATGTTTTCGCATTTTTACTTTTCCGGGTGAGATAAGACTTGTTAGCAGCTGCTGTGGAAACACATCCGAATTTGTCTTTTTTCTCGCTCTTTCTAACTTAGAACCGAGAGAAACAATGTTTTAGTTGACTTCGAAGTCTAGACAATATTTTTTGAACTCAAAAGTTACTTATTCAAATTGAAACAGAGATGATATACCTATTTTATGTTTATGATTCCCATATACAAATACTGAATTATCTGTATATGCAACATTTTTTATGGAATTGCATACTTTACATAAATTTTATTATTTATTTTGGTTTTAACGGCATTTTTGAAGAATACGAAATAATTTAACGTATCCGAAAAAATCTTTACTATTCTAAAGTCAATAGCAAAAATAAGAAAAGGTGAAATGAAATGCAGTTTGCGGCAATCGAATGAAGAAACCTAACAGTTTTTTTAGTATCAATAGTCTAAGGTAGATGGCGCTAATTACTTTACATAAATCTTATTATTTATTTTGGTTTTAACGGCATTTTTGAAGAATACGAAATAATATAACGAATCCGAGAAAAATCTTTTCTATTCTAGAATCAATATGAAAAATAAGAAAGGGTGAAATGAAATGCAGTTTGCGGTAATCGAATGAAGAAACCTAACAGTTTTTCTTAGTATCCATAGTCTAAGGTAGATGGCGCTAATTACTTGTCGGCTTTAATAAGAAGTGAAAATGGCGACCGCTCAGGATAAACCGCAGTGTGTATTGTGTTTTACTGAAATAAAATCGCTGAAAACCGTGCAAAGTAAGTTTCGCCTGACGTGTCATATAAGTCCACCAAGTGTGCCTTCAACTTATGCATGGATTCAGAAGTTTAAAAACACAGGAAATGTTAAATTCGCAGAAATCGAGTGCAGACTGAACATTCTTCGAGCTATGGTACATGTTTATATGTTTTGTGGCACAAGAGCCATTAGTTTTTCACCAAACGAAAGTGGAAGTGAGATCAATGTAAAAAAAGAAATTAAAACAATGCTATAATGATAGAAGTAAAAAAGTACGGAAGCTACTGAAGAAGCTCACGTAGAGATACACTGAATCTACTGTAAAAAAACTTTTAGGTTTCTTCATCCTTTTGCAGCAAACTGCATTTCATTGTACTTTTTCGTATATTTTTGTTATTAATATTTAGAATAGAAAACATCTTTCTAAGGCACACTGTAAATAATCACGAAATAAGTATATGCAATTTTAAAGCAAATTGTTAAAAGTAATAAATCGAAAATATTGAGTTAATATATACAGTGGTACCTCCGAAAAGCGGACAGTCACGGACCCAAAAGTTTTGTCCGTTATTAGGAGGTGTCCGCTATTGGGGAGGACAACCTTTTTATTTAAAAAGTTTTTGCACTTCTGTTTGATATTTGATTGACAATTAAGCCTGCAATTTTAATTAAAAAGGAAAAATTAATTAGGTAAAAAAGAATAACTATTTAGTACTTTACCTTTTAATTGTGTGCTAATCCTTTTATCTTGCATTAAATAATCCCAAAATACATTGCATAGTATTTTAATTACTACTTGAAAAAAATCTGTTGACAAAGTTTGATTTCTCTTTTATACACAGCAAACTTGTTTTTCAAGGTGAATATTCATAGGATTTGGCTTTACTAGTCCCTCGGAATCTTCATTGTTTAGAAAGAACTGTTTTAATTGTTAGCTGTATTTCAGTGCTTCCGAATAATCTTTGATTTTGCGGTCTTCCATTGGCGATTCGTCATCATCATCCTCAGAAAGGGCCAGTGCTTCAGTGGTGTCCCGATGAATGAAATTGGAAACATGCAGGTTTTCTTCCTCAATGGATAAATCGTCGTCGATCTTGACATACTCTTCAACGCTGACATTTGAATCCAAATTGGCTACAAGATCCGCAAATTCGTTTTCGTTTTTTTCAGCAGTACTGTCAGTTGCCACTTCGCTTGTACTTAAAA
>BGPR01006453.1:15330-34166 GCA_013235015.1 Araneus ventricosus
CTAATCAAGTGGCTGTAGCATCGAAGTGGTGTTAGGAGGCAAGAAAACTAAATTAATATTTTTGAGCTTTAAATCATCAGGATGGGAAGTAGCATTGTCCATGAACAGAATGATATTTCTCTTTTGTTTTTTTTTTCATTTTGTTGTCTAACTCCACCAACCAATCGCTCATTATCTCAGTGCTCATCCACGCTTTCTTATTTGACTTCCACGAAACACTAAGTTTTCGTACATCAATGTTCTTGAAACATCTAGGCTTCTCAGCGTTTCCAATAAGAACTGGAGTTTCGAAGTCTCCCAGCATGTTGCAACACAGCAAAAGAGTGAGTGAGCCGCTCTTTTGAAATTTTCCCGCCACTACATATTTTACCCTTAAAAAATAAGGTCTTGCCCGGAAGGACGTGTTAAAAGACGCCAGTCTCATCGGCATTGAAAATGTCTTTGTCATCGTACCCTTTAAGCAAAAATTTAAGCCTTCCAATCCAATCTGTTACTTCGTTTGGATTTACAGATTTTTCTTCGCCACAAATCTGTTTAAAAGATCTGTTGTGACGTGTCCGGAATTTTTCCAGCTATCCATTTGAGGCCTTAAAAGTTTCTAATCCCAAACTTTCACCCAGTTCTCTGGCTTTTTCTTGGAGCAAAACACCACTTACAGGAATGTTCTTTGCACGAGCAGAACGGAACCATTTCATCAACACTTCGTCAATTTCGCTAGTTTCTGTCTTACGAAACTTCAAATTTTCGATCGAATTCAGGACCCACATTTTTCGAATTCCTTCTTTATTCTTCAAAAGTTCACTAATATGTTTTATACCAACGTGGGAACGTTCGGCACAAGGCTACGAACGCTCAGCTTTTCCTTTTCAGCAACTTAAAAAAGGCCAATTTTTTCTTTCAAATTCAATCTCTTCCTTTTCGACGCCATTTTAACACGATCTGAATCAGTTTGCACTGTCGCACTAAACTGAATAGACAAATAAAGTTTTAGCCTCGCCAGTGACCAACGACCAAGCCCCTCAGAACAGCTTTCGCGCCTCTAAATTCCAAGAAACACGAGGAGTTTTGGAAGAATATGAAGAAAGAAAGGGTGAGGGGGCAGAAGAATGCCATTGTGCGCATATTAGGATCGAATTTCATTGTGTCAAGCAAGGGAGGAGTCTGGAAAGGTTCGTTATAAAGACGCATAAACATATTTTTAGCTTGCTTGTTAGAATAATTTTGAAATGTTTGCCAAAATAATTGGAAGTTTTTCAAAAATACCTGTCCGCTATTCGGAGTGTCCGCTATCTAGAGGGAATAACATGGATTGTCCTATATAAAAGGACTGGGACTCGTAAAAATGTCCGTTAATTAGAGGTGTCCGCTATTCGGGAGTGTCCGTTAAGGGAGGTACCACTGTACTTTTTAAACACTACAGAATCATTTTACGGACCTTGGCGGCTTGTTCGCAGAAATTCAGATTCGAAGGGTCGCGAATTCGTGTCCCGATTCCGCCGTGTACGAACTAGTGGTGCAGATTAAATCCGTCGAGGTCAAACATACTCTTGATGGTGTGTTGATGAAGCTTCGAAAAGTCGGGGATGGTAGCTCAGATGTCGACCTCGTAATCTGACTATAGTTCAAAACTATGAGGTCATCTCGAAATTGTCCAAGAGTAGCTTCAAATTGGTATGACAGTCCCACAAATCAAATCCAGTCTTTTAGAAATATTTTTGTTTTAATAAAAGAAGCCGAAAATAAAGTATTTAAATGAAACCATGATAAAACCTCAAATATCATGCAATTTGAACAGGCACTTAAAGTCCTTTCGTATGTTTGTACTCATGAAAGGATTTATACAAAACTTTCTCCAAATATTTTAATTTTCTGATAGATATACTTTATAATATCCATTTTTATACCCGGATACCCCGTGTACGAAAGGAATATTATTAAATTAATATCATCATCCATGGAGATCAAATTTTAAACTAAATTTAAATTAAAGTTTTATACTAAATCTCATTTAAAACACTCATGAAATATACATCTGTAGATACTAAACATACTAACTATGCTCCAAATATTCCAAGAACCTTCTTTAGTAAGCCACATACTATGTAGCTCAAAACCTAATTATTTTATAGCAGATAAAACATAAAACAGAAGTGTGCAATTCCGCTTCTTTGCAGCTACCACCATGGTAAAACCCTTCACAATTAAACTTAAAAGCTTTTTTGTGGGACTCAGATTTAATTTTCAACCACTCAGACATGTAATTACTGGGGCGAGTACAATGAATACCGAAACCGCAAGAGCACTGCAAACTTTAACATGATCTGATTTTGAGGTTCTCATTTTTTTACGTCTTCCGCTCGAAAAAACTCCATGAGAAGACTAAAACAAAGAGAGACACTGTTTTCTTGTCACTTAACGAATTTAAATATCTATTAAGTAGGTGATAATTAGATTTATTACAATGGAAGATTTAAAAAAGGGAGAAAAATTCTGTTTCCGAGGTGCTGTGGTAAACCCACTTGATTGGATGGAATGAAAGAGGTCAGAGATCGTCATCGTTGAATGTACATGGTCAAAAGATTTCTATCATTATATACGATTATAAGATTTGAGATCTTGAGCTGTTGAAAATCTGTTTTAAAGATGTCACGGAATTATGTTTATTGTAAATGATAAATGAGAGAATAATGGACTCGTCCATATCATCTATCCATATATGTGCTAGATAAGTTTCTGGAATTTGCTTGGAATTAAGAAGAATTATGTAGAAATTCTGTGATTAAAAATCGATTTTTATCATCATATTCGATTATAAGATTTGAGATCTGGAAAATACTGTTTTAAAGATGCCAGAGATGTCACGAAACTATGTTTATTGCAAATGGCAAAAGTAAAATTGTGGTTATGAGTTCATATCGAACTGCTTAGCAAATTCTTTGTAAGTTTTTTAATCTAAGGAACATGCATTTATTGCTTCTGAGTAAGGATTTTCCATACACAAAATGTTAAGGATTAAAGTTTAGCTTTCACAAAACCATAGAGGGAAAAAAACAAGGTCATAAGAAAACGAAATCTCTGTAGAAGATCATTTGAGAATATGGGGATAGAATATAGATCAGTTAAAATATGGAAAAACGTATGTCGCCAATAAATAAAGAAATAAATATTTACAGAAAAAAGGAAACATCTGGTAAAAATGATTGTTTTTTTTATTTAAATGTCTTTGTCCTACTATACAGATCCGATTTTCGATAGGAGAACATAAAATGTCTGGAAAACTGTTGTAAATATTTAAATTTTAAACGATATTATGCAAGTTTGCAAAAAGCATCAACAACAAACTTTTATAAAAGTTTATTACTTGAAAGAAGAATGCTGTCTTCCACGTATTAGAAACATGACAACAGTCAAACTCATAAGCACTGTTAATCAGAAGAATTATTTATTATCGCAAGTTTCTGTCGATAAACTTAACATAGGAACCTTAACCTAGCCTGCCAATCCACTCAATGTATCAAACAAACGCAATTTTTGACGTAGACTTACGTCTCTCCATAGTGGTCTAATGGTGTGTCGGTAAAGGAAAAAATCATGACGCTTTCCGTGGTATTTTTAAACGCTTATATATCCTTAACCAAATGACATAGATATTTGGCTTTAGCTTCATTTAACAGAGAAAGGTAGACACTGAATATTTCAAAAATAATTGTAAAATTTGTAATTACAGTTTAGTCACAGTCGAGTTGCAAAGTTGTTGAAAATCACGAAGAATTTTACATAGATAGAGTCACACTAGACTAATAGTCACTAGAGACTATAGAGTTAATAGTCACATAGAGCTACTTTAGTCACAGTTGAGTAAGGTAAGTAAGTCTACGTCCCTCAATCACAGCGGCCGTTTCGCAGAGACAGCCTCCCGTTTTGTATTTTTATTTTACTGTGGTGGTGAGGGTTTCACGAAAATAACACAATCATAATAATCCCACCGCAAAATGATCAACCATTGGATCAAGAAAAAGCTTTTAGGCTATATTATATTAAATAGACATTCATTAATTTGATGTTAAGATGTTAATGGCAATTGTTGGTATCCATTTCTCTCCGATAGCAGCTATTATTTCGTGATTAACATGCATCCCCGACATCATTCAATTTTTATCCGATAGCGAATGAAATATTTTTATAGTATAGGGTGTTTATTAATTATTGTCGGGGTTTCCGTACCTCATAACTTTCGAATAAAAAATATTACGCAAAAACCGATTACGTATTCGTAATTTACAAATTTTCTCAAAGAATTTTATTAATGATATTAAAATTATTATTAATGATTAATGATTAATTATAAATTATTATAATTATTAATGATTTTCCTGCGAAATGCTCGGTCTTCCCGCTCCCTTTCGGTGTAGAACGCTACCAATTTCCTGAAATTGTGTTAACCAGCGTCTGATAGAATTATCCGAAGGAGGATCTTTCTTGTACGTGGTCCTGAAGCGACGTTGAGTAGTTATGACTGATTTAGTTTCGAAACACCACAATACACACATTGCTTTTTCTTGCACGGTCGCCATTTTTATTTATGACGTCATAATTACCCAGACTGCAAATGCGCTAAGATCGCATTGTTGCCACGTAAAATTCTTTGAGTTGTAATTTACGAATACGTAATCGGTTTTTGCGTGATATTTTTTATTCGAAAGTTATGAGGTACGGAAACCCCGACAATAATTAATGAACACCCTGTATATATTGTTCGCTAATCTTTCTGTATTGTTCATTGTCTGAACTTTTACATGTTCTTACGTTCTGCATGTTCTGGAATGCTTGCTTGGCATGTTTGCCATTTTTATAACTAGCGGATTTTTCCATCTTGAGTACTCTGCATGGAGAAACTTTAATTCTAATCACCTCATATTGGTGTGATATAACAAGTGGAAGAATTTAGTATTACAGTCATTCATGCCGATGGATATTTTTTCAGATAAAACACGGTGTAAAATTATTTTCTTAAACCCGTCACACTCGTATGAATATCCATGGTATGATGAAGAACCTTCTTTATCTCTTTCAACCCAAGGCGACTTTTTTTCTTCTAGTTTCTTTGAAACCGGGACCTTTTGGGAGGAAGCGACATGGACTCTCCCAACCTGGGCGGTCATTTACCACACCACCCCTGCTATTATAACCTTCCCTTAAGGCGCACGGAGGATATAAGGATAATTAGACCCCCTATCGCGCTTATCTCCTAAGCGATCTCAAAACCTCCTCTCCCCTCAAAAGAAGCCAACCGCCTCAGAACGGCCTTCTTCGCTGTTAAAGGGAAATATTTAGACCGCCCGGGACCGTCTCGCTCGGTGTCAGAGGATTATACGTGAGCTGAACCAGGTTCTATTGTATATTAGAGATGATGAGAACGTCTATTTAGTAGGCTAGAGTCTCGTTCGTTATCGGAATTAACCAGACAAGTCTCCCCACCAACTAAGAACGGTCATGCACCACCACCCACAGAATCAAGAAAGAGCTCTTAATCTGTCAATCCTTCCTGTGTTCGGGCCGGGTAAGTTTTCCCGTGTTGCAGGCAATATAGGCAATGAGAGAGCAGACCAACTGGCAAAAGACGCAACACAACATGGGTAACCCTATTCACATACTAAGCTTCCTAAATCGCACATAAAAGGCCTCCTCCGGAAGAGGATCCTTGAGGAGTGGCAAACCTCATGGAAGAATGACAATACAGGCAGGAAAATCTATAACATCATGCCCTCAGTTAGTCTCCGTCCTACTAACTGGATTAGAGAGGATGTTGTCTCCTTCTCTCAACATGGACCTTTCCCTGCCTACCTCAAAAGGTTTCACCTGTCTGACAGCGATTACTGCAGTTGTGGTGGAATTGGCACGGCAGTTCACTATGCCACGGAGTGTATTTATACTGTGTCTTGGCATATGAGGAAGCCAGCGCCAAACTTCGAACAAGAATGGCTGAAAAGGGTCGCCAATAACCTCGTCTCCAGGCAGAAAATTCGTGGGATTATCAAATTCATTAGCGAAAACAGAGATCTTTTCCGGCCTCCTTAGCCTTCAGCTTCCCAGCGAGCTGAACTAAGTAGCTCAATCACCGGACATTCCCCCTTCAAATAGAAGAAAGGTATTTCAACATCTAAAGAAAAGAAGACTATTGCGAACTAATAGTGTAAAAGTGAAAATGCCTGTGCTCTACATAGTGTATATATTTCCTTCGTTCTGTTTATTTTGTTTCTCTTAAATAAAATTCCCGTGTCTTGCCCATCAAACCGTTCAGTGACCGGTCTGGCCAAGGGTACGGGGTTAAAGGACGGCGTTCTATTCTGTATATTAGAGAATATTGAAGCAAAAAGAAGCGGATTTACCATATTTAGGCTGTGGGAAATTCTTCAATGGTATATATGGTTTCTTCAAGCCATCTTCTTCAGTGTTACAAAGGCAAATTCAAAAGACGAGAAAAAGGAAAATTTTTGCCTTTGAATACTTAAAAGATTCACGAGGAATTATTTTAATCTTTAGATAATGCCATGTTTTAACAAAAGCAATAGAAAAGAGGGAAATTGAATTGGAAAGAACTGAAATATTTAATGATTACGCTAGTGAAAAAAATTTATTGCATGTTTATTACAGAAAAACCTTTTCATCGAGATTGCAGGATCCATCTATATTTTCATTTGTTTGCGATCTACTTTTTTTCAGGAAGTTGAAAATTCGAAAAAATTAAAAACTCAGAAATTATTTATTATTAAAACCAAAACATGAAATGAGACATTCTCTTAATGCAAAGATAAAATAATGCCAACCTTCAAAATATATACACAAGCATAATTTTAAAAAAGTTTTTTTTATTGATTTTCATGTTTCTCAGTTCCAATGGAAGCGAGAAAGAATTCATCAAATTTCGAGGGTTGCAATTAGATAATGAGTTGCTATATTCCTCAATATCCATCTGATTAGAGATTTTACAATGTGGAAAATGTATACTGAATCTATTCGAAATATTTGAACATTTTTAAGACAAAGAAACAAGATTCAAATGCATACTAAAACAGATTTTTACGAAAAATCTGAACGATATGAAAACTACTTCCTGTTGTGGGAGATTTAAATTTTGCTACAGCTGCAAGCTTATTTAAAATGCTTCTGTTAGTTAAAACTACTTATATTCATATAAATTTTAAATTGGTAAAATTTTTGCTCAATGTAAAGCAAGCACCATTTTATCTACTGGCTCAATCCATGATTCTACACTGTAAAAAATATCTGTAAAAGTAATTTACTATATATGTAAATGTTTGTTTATGTCTAAATATGTGTCTTTAGTATGCTAAAGTGAACTCAAACTACTTTTAATTATTACACTGTAAAAAATATCCGCTTTTTTCCCGGACTTTTTCCGTATATTTGAACGGTTTAAAACTGTTTTGTTGACAAAACGGTTTTTCACCGTTTTTCGCTCCAGCCATAAACGGTTTAAAACCGTCAGTTCAAATTCTACTTTTTGTCATACGGTATTGCTTTCCGTACGATAACTTTCCCTTTTCTTAAATGTAATTTTATTGCATTCATTTCATGTTTTTTAATAGGGTTCCATTTCCGTAACCTTAAAACACGTGTTCTGGCAATAGTTGATTTTTACACCACTAGGTGGTGCCACTAGAGCTATAGTGACTTTAAAACTCAAATAGATTTTTTTTTCTTTATCTTATGAAGTATCCGGTGGTCTAGTGGTTAGTGCGACTGCCTTTTATTTCTATGAACGCGGTTTCGATCCCCGGCTAGGAGGAGTTAGAAGTTTTGTCACCATCTTGCATCGAAATCGTCCAAGTAAGTTCAATTAAAAATTATATTAATTAAACTAATTGAAATTAATAATTAACCCTCGATTAATTAATATTCCTAATTGATAATAGACATCAGCACATTTCAACTCAACTCGAATAGAAGGAGAAAAACAACTCAACTCAGTCGATGACCTCACTTACTTCGATGACTTAATTTTTACGGAGAAAACTTGATTTCATACGGTAAAAAACCGTCGTAACTACGGATTTACTTCGTAATTTTTACGGGAAAAACTTGTTCCTGTATGGTAAAAAACCGTTTTGCCTACGGATTTGCTTCGTAACTTTTACGGTTTTGCACAACCAACCCAGCTGCCATTTTAAAACCGTAAATTTTACGGGATTTTTTTTACAGTGTAGTACTGAATATCCAAGGAGTGATGTGGTGGTAAACGTAAAATTAAAAATACCGCTAATTAATAGCCTTTAATGCTGAGAACGTTTCGTTTAATTAGTTGAAATATCCTCTTTTGAAGCTAGACATGGGCTATTTTTGGGAAGGACCTCGTAATTTTGACGGTGCCTTACGTCGGTAATGACGGTACCTTAGCCGACATCCAAATGCTCCAAACATCCACACCATAACAGAGGGAGATTGCTTGACCCTGGACGGATTAAGGTCTGCGTACATTGTGACATTCTTGGGAATCGGGTCTCGAACTTATAAATCTTTGGGCATGAAGTCGAGATTCCGCCACAAGGCCACCGCAAACGCTTGGTTCTGCGAAATACTCATCCATGTAAAAGTAAATCTTAAGATGGCGTTGCGTTGCTACCATCATTAGATCAAAAATGAGTTTTCATATGGTGCATTGAAGGATTTCTTTGCCAATTCAAAACAATGAAATTTCTATTCAATGTCAACGTCCTTCATCCACGTTCTTTTCAAATTGTCCAACGTCAGCCTGCATGCTTGTAAGTCGAAAATGGAAGTTATAACAAGGCATAAAGTCAAGTCGTTTCGTTTAGTTAGATGAAATATCCTCTTTTAAAGCTACACGTGGGCTATTTTTGGGAAGGACCTCGTAATTTTAATCAATGGTTAGATGACGGTACCTTAGCCGACATACAAACGCTCCAAACATCCACACCATAACAGAGGGAGATTGCTTGACCCTGGACGGATTAAGGTCTGTGTACATTGTGACATTCTTGGGAATCGGGTCTCGAACTCATAAATCTTTGGCCATGGAATCGAGACTCTGCCACAAGGCCACCGCAACCGCTTGGTTCTGCGAAATACTCATCCATGTAAAAGTAAATCTTAAGATGGCGTTGCGTTGTTACCATCATTAGATCGAAAGTGAGTTTTCATATGGTGCATTGAAGGATTTCTTTGCCAATTCAAAACAATGAAATTTCTATTCAATGTCTACGTCCTTCATTCGCGTTCTCTTCAAATTGTCCAACGTCAGCCTGCATGCTTGTAAGTCAAAAATGGAAGTTATAAAATCAAGTCAATTTATTTCTTTTGGTTGGTTAGTAAAGGAGATCTAAGAAAGAATGATTCATCCGAAAAGATTTTTTGTAGAAAATACAAACTCTTAAGCAAAAGTATTTATTTTTTCATATCATAAATGAAATTAAATATCTTATTAATATATTTTTTAAATATTTATCAACATTTTTTTCAATTTCAACAATTTTTTTTCTCTCTCCAAATCCTTCCTTCCGGCTTGCAAGGATTGTTTATTAGACCAACAACATCCTTGCCGTTTAAACAACCCCGAGCGCTCCACTTTTTATCCGGGGAGTGGTTGGGCAGTAGGGAAACATCCTATAACTATCTGCAGGCGCTGAAGAAAAGTGCAAAAGTTTCCCAAGAGCAAGAATACTCGAGTGAAGTAATCGGCATTCCGAGCCCCTAACTGGAAAGAACGTTTTTCCAAACACCAATCACGTAATTGAGTTGACCAATTAAACGCTGACACCCTAATGAGCTCAAAAAAGAAGACGTTCCTGGAAGAACGCAGGAAGAATGGAATCGAACGGAAAAAAAGAAAACTTTTAATCTCATAATAGCCGGCGCGCAACACATATCTTTATTTGGTCTGAGCCTAATCGTTTCCTTGCCTGATTCTGCCAGACGATAACGAAGATTTTTTCCCCGCCATTTGCAAAGATTCAGCAGCCGACTTTTTCTTTCCTTCTTTTTCTTTCTTTCTTTTTTTCAGGATGTCTTTCTTGTTCGTTTTCATGATCAGAAATTGTAGAGTTCTTCTTAAAAGGATAAATTTTTAAATCTGTTGTAGATTAAAAAAGTCTGGGCTCCTTATGAAAAGATAGAATAAATTCGAATAGGGTTTTTTGCATCGTATTGTGTGTATGCCCCATTAAACAATGGGGCAAACTATATATATATATATATAGTAATAAAAATACACATTTTTTAAATAAATATTCAAAAATAATGAATATTCATAGATTTGTAAAGATAAGGGTTTTTTTCACCGACATTTGCAAAAATTTAGTAGCCAAAACCTTTTCCTCCTTTCTTTTTATTCCTTTATTTTTATACACTTTTCCTTAACTTGATTTGTTTTATATTTATACAGATAAAATTTTTTAATCAAATTTTCACTCATTTCCTGATGTGTCAGAGTTTTGAAATTTTGCGAACTTGTGTATTGCCGACGATAATACACTGTTCTCATATTTTCAGAATTTAAATATCAGTTGCTAACAGTTTCATTAAATTTTGATTCTATACAGGTGGCGCCATCTAGTAGTGAGTTTTAAAAACTGATTTTAAGATTTTATAACATATTTTTTGTAAATTAAAGGCTAAACATTGAAATAAAATTTAAATAAGAAATCAAATTTTTAGTGTGTTATTAAAATTGTAATTTAAAATCTTCGCATGTTAAATTAATTCTTATTTCTTTTCATCAAAGAAAATGCAAATTCTTCTTTAAAAAGTTCGAAATAAATTTTTAAACTCATTGGAGCTTCAGAAACTGTTGGTTTGTTATCGAAGAGCAGAGTAAATTCTAAGGCTATCTTGTTGATTTCTACATTACTACATCTATCTTAATGAAATTAGCTGATACAGCTATTGTTAAAAGGTTAAGTTATGTTTTATCATTTTATTTCCTTTCCTTTTTACATAGGCCATAAAATGTCTGTAAATTCGAGTAATTAATATTTATTAAATGCACTCACAAAGTTCTGTTATAAAATCTAATATTCCTTTTCAAAACGAAGATAGATTGTAAATGATTTTGCTGGAGAAACAACTGTACGGTTTTTTTTCTTACAAACCGCTATTTTGGACATTTGTTTTTTCCCCTACGCATCACTAATGTGTAATAATATTTTCAGACACTTCATTGCATAAATAGGAGAGCTAAAATGAAACGTTTGTACGCTGACATTCATGTGTCCACATTCAGAACGGCCAATGAAACTTATCTTGGTAACTGATGAAAAGGAACGTTCGAAATCTGATAAGGGTACGTACTCAGAACAGATAAGGAGTACTTCAGAGTATTTACAGAAAATTATCAATTCTCCCAGAAAATTAAAAAAGTTAATATTTTTTACGTGTTGATATATTCATTTATATTTCGAAAAAAAGGCACGAGGCAAATCGGTGGAAATGTTAGGTTTTGACAATACATAAGAATTTTGAGTAACATGTTCTGTACAATCTTTACTAATAATAAAGTATAATGTGCGTGTTTGTGTGTTGGTCCTCTGCAGGGCCGACAGCTGGACATAGAGCTACGAGATTTGGCACAAACATACTTTGTAGGGGGGGAATGTGCACCTCGGAGTCTTTTTTTTTTTAAATCTCTAATTTTAATATTTTTAAAAATAATTTTTGCATAATTTACAATAATAATTTTTATTCTTGCAACGCAATTCCAACCGTTTTCATTGTGTAAACAAATATTTAACTGAGCATTTCTTTTTTTTGGTTGAAAGTTGAGATAATATCGTAATATATTTTGCTATCATATTCATCAATATTTTTTGAAATCTGCAAACCAAACTCTGAGATATTACGTATATTGAGAAATATATCTAATAAGCTGAATGATTATGGTTGCGATGTTTTCGTTCTCTTTTCAGCATGTTTTAATCCAGCTATCATGCCGCTGGCCATAAAATGTTCTGTACCCTTTTAATGTTGAAATCGAATAAGAGAAATAAGAAAGTGAAGATTGCGCCGACAACATGCTATTAGATGTTATATGACATAGTTATTTGACACCATTAGGGATATTTATGCAGACAATCAACAGAACAGGTACAAGTCCACTAAAAGAACATGGGTTAAATATCTACCACAATCTGAAGTTTAAAGTTACGTCTTTAAAGGCTTGGTTTAATGGAGTTGACAGGCGCAAAAACCATTTTTGATTAGGCTGCGCCAAGCATATGGTCTTGAATAAAATCATAGTATAGGAGTTCAATTAAAAGGATAAAAGGAGTCTGTCATACGTTATGATGTGTCAATTTGTAAAGTCTACAAAAAACTTGCAACAAGGAAAAAATGACCTTAAAACATGGTAAAAATATCAGATCAAACAGTAAAAACCAATCATTTTTTTAAAAAAGTAAAAAATTGTGGATGAGGATCTTTGTGAAGGATGTCTTTAAAAGTGATACAGGATGAGTGGAAACAGCGGATGCGTTGTTGATTAAATTGTTGACATTCAATAAGAATGTGGAGAACAGACATTTGGCATTGGCATGCTGTACAAAGAGGAGCGGGATCCCCCAATAACAGATGCCTACGCGTGAATCGAGTGTGTCCGATTCTTAATCTGGTAAAAACTGCGTCGAGCTTTCTGGTGGGTAAACTGGGCCAACAATCGATTGGCTGTTTAATTGAATGAAGTTTATTTTTGTCTTTATGATCCCATTGAGCTTGCCATTTTGAGTGGAGGATAGATTTAATATATTTTTTGACACCACTGACAGGGACAGGAGAGTTCAAACTGATGGTGGCAGACTTAGCAAGATTGTCAGCATGTTCATTGCCAGATATACCTTACAGAAACCATGAATATAAAATGATGCAAGATTCAATTGAAATCATATTCGCGGCGAACAAGCTGGTCGCCCAAGGCATCTAGTTTGTAATAAAGATGTACAATGTTGTTATTTAGAGCACTATTATTGGACTGTATAAACTTAATGGCGTGACGAAATGAATCCACTCAAGTGACATCTCAGTCACATGACAAACATAACTGCAAATGTCATTTGGCATCTAATATAACGGTGTCTTATGCTTTACTGTGGCAACATGTCCTATTTATACTGCACGCTGCGCAGTTAATACTGCAATTAAAGTAGCACAGTGTCTTATGCTTTACTGTGGTAACATGTCCTATTTATACTGCACGCTGCGCAGATAATACTGCACCAAAGTAGTACAGCAGTAATGTATGCTTTATACGTAATAGTCCATGTTAACTGCAAGCAGTTAATACTGCAATTAAAGTAGCACAGGGTCTTATGCTTTACTGTGGTAACATGTCCTATTTATACTGCACGCTGCGCAGAATTTTTACATAGCTACTGGTCATTACTGTGGAATGTCCATTTTTCAGCCGCAGAATGCGCATTAATTAGACGGCATCTTTACTGTGGAATTGAAATATAAATTGATCTGAATTAAAATTAAAAACTTCACCAGCATATAAAACATTATTTTTAAACATAAACTTCATTGCTGATACTGAGTTATATAAAAAAATGACCCTGCTTGTGCTAATAAGATAATAATGCATTTGATTTGCGGCTATTGCATTGGTTGTTATAATTTCAAAACCATACAATTTTTCCCATACTCTATTTGTTTTCTTTTTTTTGTACGCCAACATTTTGCAAAAACTATCTTTATTCGCTCCTTCATTTTTAGTAACATTTGGTACAAAATAATTTAAAAAAAACAAAACAATCTAATTTTTCTTTCATGTTTGGCTTGCAGAACTTGGATTGCATTATCTATCCAAATATAAAATAAAAATTTAGAAGCAAATAATCTTCCTGAACGTGAATGCATTACCACAAAAATTCACAAGCATTATTCCAAAATTTTTCCAACCATTTTGCAATGCAATTAATGACATTTTAACCTAATCTATATGCTTAACCGAAATGTGCAAGAAAAGTTAGAGAAACATTATTATGACTCAATTCATGTCTTGATATTTGATTGGTTGATCTGGCAGCTGAGAAAACCACTGATCAGAAACTACCACAAGCCCCGGGCGTACGAAATGCGGTCACACAACGTCTGGGTTCAAATCTAATTCATTAATCTGCCGGTCCCGAAACACTATCAAACTATCTCTCGCCCCCAAACCGAGCAATAAAAATTAATTAATCGATTACGAACAAGCTACCCGCGTCGTATAATTACGATAAATTACTTTCGTAGTAAAGATAAAATTAAAATCCAACTTATAGAACCATTTCCCTCGAGTTCCGAATCGATTAGTAACACGAGGAGTCGAACGCCGCGTTAAAACTCCATTTAGAACGAAAGGCAGACGATACTTTTCCGATTTGGCGGCAGTCATTTTGGAAAATCACAGGCGTTGCCATTTTCTTAGAGCATAATATGTACGCACATGTGCGAGGGATAAAGCAGAGGATTGGTGATCGTCTGCGGGAATTAATGCAGAAACCTTGCTTTAATGGGATGCTGTAGTAAATTCAGTTGTGGCGTTCGATTTGAAAGTCGTAATCCTCGCTATATGTGAGTTTAAAATTCAGAACTTTGACATCGTAAAAGGTGTTTTAACGATAGATGTCTTGAAAAGTCGTGAAATTAAATTACGCCATCGCCATGGATCGTCTTATTACGCATCATGAGCTTGACTTTGTAATGGCTTGAAAGAAATTTGGTCGCCAAATGAGCTCTTTTGAATTTCTAATTAGAATAGGTTTGATGAGTTCTGTCACTGCATGATTTTACTAGAGATAGCCTTGGAATTAGTAACAGCTTTGATTCGCCAGAATATTTCTGCTGCCTGATTTCACTCGAATAATATAGATTTATTGTTGTTATGGACTATTTTATTAAAATTAAATCATATTTGAACATAAAATTGTTCTTCCGCATCATTTCATGATAAGAAATAAATGATTTAGATGATTTTCTCAAATGCTTTTGAACTTGCATTTTAATTATTTATTAAGCTTGATACATAAGAAGAAAAATAATTCGAGCTTTGCATTTTTTTGCTTACATAATTTAAAATCTAAGAATCAATAAATATGAATATTTATTAAAGAATATCTCATCCCACATGAACATTTATCACTTCTGCATTTTTAATTAAAAGAAACTATCAAAGTATCAGGCTTTACCAGGTTTATTTCTTAGCAAAGCATTTTTGAAGACATGAAACAGAACATTGTTGCATAAATAACTTTGTATTCATCAACATAGTTTTATTAATAGAAAATTACATGCTAATAAAATAATTCAAAAATTAAAAGTGTAAAAATTTCCTTCTTTTAATTACTCAGTTCACGGAAATTCATGCTGCTACGTTGCTAGGCTGAATTTTCGAAACAGCTCTTTCTTAAGAATCCTGACCATAAAAATTTCACGACAATCGTTTCATTTGTTGTATATCTTTCAATGACTCATTCCGCTTACACTCACTATTGCAATATTTTTAATTGAATATTACGAAACATATTTTCTAAGCTACATCAAAACTGTTACAACTATTCCAAAGAAGCCTCTATATACCTTAAAGGTAATTGCCATCCTGAATTGAAATTGACCCCTAAGGTTATTTCCCTCCATATAATACAATTATTAAATATAATACAATTACCTTTGTGGCAACTGTTACAACTATTCCAAAGAAGCATTTCTATATACCTTAAAGGTAATTACCATCCTGAAGAGAAATTGACCCCTAAGGTTATTTCCCTCCATATAATACAATTATTAAATATAATACAATTACCTTTGTGGCAACTGTTACAACTATTCCAAAGAAGAATTTCTATATACCTTAAAGGTAATTGCCATCCTGAAGGGAAATTGACCCCTAAGGTTATTTCCCTCCATATAATACAATTATTAAATATAATACAATTACCTTTGTGGCAACTGTTACAACTATTCCAAAGAAGCATTTCTATATACCTTAAAGGTAATTGCCATCCTGAAGGGAAATTGACCCCTAAGGTTATTTCCCTCCATATAATACAATTATTAAATATAATACAATTACCTTTGTGACAACTGTTACAACTATTCCAAAGAAACATTTCTATATACCTTAAATGTAATTGCCATCCTGAAGGGAAATTGACCCCTAAGGTAATTTCCTTCCATTTAATACAATTATTAATCATAATACAATTGCCCCTAAGGTAATTGTATTATATTTTGGGGTTTCATCTTCTACAGAAAATGAAAACCCAAGATATGTTTAGTTCCACCAGTTGATGAACATGGATCAAGTTTTATGTCAATCGATCCATTTGTTATGTGAATTTAAACGACTTACCCCTACTCTACCCAGGAAGGGGTAGGGATTGGTTTATCCCTTACATAAATTTTAGTAGGCAAATAGAAAGCGAGTGCACCAAGTTTCATAAAAATCATCTTATCCGCCCAACCGCTCAGAAGTGACGTTGAATACACATACACTCATGTGTACACATGCACAAGTAGATTTTTATGTATATAGATACAGGTAATATTTTAATGGGCCCATTGCTATTTAATGAGGCCAATAGGAATAAATAATTTTAAAAATCAATCAATAGTTTCTAAAACTTTCTTAAAATATTTTAAGAACTGTGTAACTAATTAGAAAGTCTGATGATTCTCTTCTGGTGGCTCAGATCATAATTTGTTGAAGAGCAGTGATTTCAATTGAATACACATGTTTATTCTGCTCTTCATTCAGTAATATTCTTAACCAAAGAGTTAAGAGGATTCTCCTGAGCGTCGAATGAAGGAAGCATATTAATGTTTTGTATTTACGTTCTGTGCTGTTTTCATCTCATTAAAAATGAAAGATTGAAAAGTTTTATCTCAAATTATTATTCCACAGTGCGTTTTGGGTAAGTGCCTATCAACAGTAAAATCATTTCCTTTTAATTTCGAACTAAGCAAAACAACACAAGGAGAGTACCCAAATTTATCATAAAAATTTATTAATATAATTTGTTTTATTAAGTATGTATCTAAAATAAAACAAAACTCTACAGATTTCGATACAACAGAGGGTAAGTGCCTGTGTTTAGAATGAAATTTATTAATATAATCTAATTTTCTCTAGACATCATGTTACAATTCGGAGAATATAATAGTTAAATCCAATTTTATGCAAATTTCAGCCTAAGATTCCTCAATCGTATTTCCTATTCATCAAAACATTATGAAATTTTAAAGTCAATCGTTTACTTTTGTGAAAGGCAATAATTTGTCTCATTTCATTTAATACAATGGAAATGAAACATGCTACATTGTACAAACATGCTTCATCCTAATATTCAATGGTACCGCTGACACTGCATAACAATTCGCCATTGTTAAAGTGTACCATACTTTGACGCAATATTAGAACAGTGATTTGCGTATAACTCCAAACAACGTAATAGTAATTTAATGGTAAGGTGATTCGCGAACGTTGTGTTGGAATTATATGTTATGGTGACTGTTTATCCATACCTAATTAGAAATTGTAGACTATCAACCTTATGCCATCTAACATTTAGTAACCAATTACCTCAAATTAATAATGTATTACTAGGTCTTGCATCTATCTAGAGTAATTCGATCATCTTTAATATTCGGATTGCGGTTTCGCTAAGGATATTTGGTCAATTATATCTTAGTAACCTTGGTACTAAAGTGCTTACGGCAGATAACACAGGTCTTCAAAAAAAATTTTTTTTCAGCTGCATGGGATATTTTTGGTAAATTTTATGTTTTTTAGGGTGCTGATTCTAAAAATGACCTCTATTTCCCTCCATCACGTACAGTTTTTTTTGCAAAACATGGGGAGTTTCAATTAAAAAGCACAACTGCGATGAAAAAAATCAATATTTTATTTCAATTAACTATGCATAATTTTTCTTATATATATAATTGGAAAAAAAGAAACAAAAAACTATTCTTTTAATGATATATTTAACACTACACGTTTACTCTTTTTATCTGTGAAACCCTTTCTTCTCTTTGACGCTCCTCTGTTTCCCGCCTGAGCATTCCATCAGTAATCAGCTAGCATGTTGACGTCCCATCTTCCTTGGTATAGTGTCTCGATATCACGGACATTCTGGTGAAATCTTTCACCCTGCTCTTCACTATATGGGAGTGTAGGAAATGAACTTTTTAGTTCATCTTGCATACTTGAACTACATGCGTTGTACAATGGTTTTGTACAGAGGGTCTTTAGTATTCTCCAAAAACCTGTGCACTACATCCTTAAAAGAGTCCACGCTTCTTTTTCTTTGTCCCCCATTGTTTCTGAAAAGAGGGAATCGGATAACAGTTTTCGTATGTCGGGGCCAGTAAAAACTCCCTCTTTCAACTTGGCTTCTGACAGTTTTGGGAACTTGGAACACAGATATCTGAAGCATTCCCCATATTTAGGCAGTGATTTAATAAACTGCTTCATAAGCCCTAATTTTATATGAAGAGGTGGTAATAAAACCTTTTTAGGTGAAACCAAGGTTTCATTTACATTTTTTTCGTCGGGTGTTAAGGCACCTCGAAGTGTCCAGTCAGTTTTGGTCCAATGGAGGTCTCTGGCTCTACTGTCTCACAATCATAAGAATCAGGAATATTTTGTATAATCTGCCTGCTGGCCCAACAACATGGTTAGCATTTTGAAGTCTCCACAAACCATCCAACGATATTCTTGATAGTTGATTTTCTCAAGAATCATAAACAAATCATTATAGTTTTCTTCCAAATGCACCGAGTGTCCTAAAGGAAGCGATGCAAATGAATTACCAATATGCAGC
>BGPR01006453.1:41462-63267 GCA_013235015.1 Araneus ventricosus
ATACATCAGTGACAAATACATCAGTGACAAAAATCATCAGTGACAAAAATCATCAGTGACAAAAATCATCAGTGACAAAAATCATCAGTGACAAAAATCATCAGTGACAAAAATCACATCGCCCATGGCGATGTGATTTTTGTCACTGGTTTTATTTCTTCAATAAAATCTAAAATTTCGTTTGATAATGTTTCGTTTGCTTTATGATGTTTCTTTAGTTTGATATTATATTTTTTTCATGTTATGTGCAATATGTTATTCAAGTTTATGCAAATTAGGTATTCGTCATCTTACCCGCACAGTCGGGTAAGATGACGAAAATGACTTTTTTTTTCTAAAATGAAATTTTGGGGTATCAAATTTAAACATAAAAATTTTAAAAAAGATCACTTTTACATAAAGAGTTGAAGAAGATTTTGGCGAAAAAATAATCCTCCAGCAACGAATGTTGAGGTCAGGAAAAATCCCCAAAACTTAAGATCGCCATCTTACCCGACTTTCCCCTCCAATTTGAAAATAATAAAAAGACAGACTTAATCAAACTTAAATCACTATCATGCTATGATGTTTCGGGGAAGAATTTCGGAAGTCCCTTCAATTTTATAAATACTGGGTAACTCGAAAAGAAGACATTTATATTTTAGTAACGAATTGCTTGTTACAATAAAATCAAATAAATCTATCACATTTTCTAACTTTTCCTGAAGCTCCCTTTACAAGCTGAAGTTGACAAATGATGAACAATTTATTAATATATTCTTCTTAAAAAACTGATATGAAAAGTATTTTAACGAATAAAGATTGTTCATTTTCTTAGTTCCAAAAAATACTCCATCTCCTCCAAAATGGGATAATCTTGGAGCAGGAATCAACTGATGGGGCACAGTAATGATGTTTTCTTTACGGGGTTTATAACAGATACTTAATTCGTGTTCAGCTACAATAAATTCACATTGCAATAATTAATGATCGTTAAAATAGTTTTAAAAATTATTAATATGGAAATCGTTGCTATAAACTAGTCCAAGTAATAAATTGAAAGCTGAAATATCCCCAAAAAATGATTATATGTAATGTTACTACTGCTCTGTACATCTATTACATTTAATAAATACTATTGCTTTGTGCACTTAGAAAAAAATAGTTTTCCCCAGCACATACAATATATAAACTTAATAAACCATGTCTTTCATTCATATCAAGAAACATTTAGTTCGAAATTAGGAAAGAGAAAGCCAAACAACAACAAAACAGAGGTTATTCGAATCAAATTATCGTCTCCCAAACAGAACAAACTCCCTAATTCCAAAGAATGTTTTGATAGCATTAGTTTTGGAAAAGAACATATGTCTTTCCAGTCTAGCTAAGTTGGGTGGACACCGTTTTCTATCTTGTTACCTCGCCAACAGATTCAGTTGGCGATTTCGCTGTCACTTTGGCGACAAGCAAAGCAATTAGTCGCCTCCTTTCCATTTCTTTGACCGCCATTTTGTGTCTCAAGGGATTTATACTGCGTCAGACGTGTCAGGACAATGGAAGTTGGAATTTCTCTAGAGTTCTCGATTTCGAGATTGTTCTGAGATTTTCTGCTCTGTCTCATTCCTACAGAAAGAGATTTATGTTCCACCGTCTTTACTTAACTGGTCAGAAATATATTGTTTTCGGTTTGAATTTCTTTGGAAGATTAAATGGTTTTGTCAGGCAGTTTTGCAGATAGTGAAAAGTTTCTAACTTTAAAAGATTTTAAAGAGAATGACTGAGTTGAAACTAAATTCTTTCAGGGAACTTTCATATCCAGAAATAGTTCTAAAAATAATTCGGATTATTGCATAATTTGTTGTGAGAAACCTTAAGCCGTTCCGATATGTATCCAAAAATAAGAGAGATAAGAAAATAAGTTTTCTTAATACCTTCATAAATTATTTACAATTAAAAGTTGAATTCCATAAGAAAACTAAACTCCAACTAAATAATAAACTTTATTTCAATTCCTACTATTAGTTCACACTCTCCCTATATATATTTATATATCTTGTTCAAATTTCCAATCGTTAATAAAATACTTTTTATTCATCCACTCAAGTTCAAATACATTTTTTTAAACTTGTAGTGGATGACACGTGATGTTAATACAGTTTTTTCAAATATTAATTCATTAAATAAATTTAATTAATTAATTTCAGTTTTATATGGGAGAAAGCATATGTCACCTTGAGTCGCTTGGTTCGAATTTTTCTCAATAGATGGAGCTAGGTTCGCCAGCTTCTAGACCTAATATCCTTTGTTTTCTGGTATGTTCACGAAGGAGTCATTTTTTCATGTATTTTTGTCAGAGGGTAATGTTGATTACTGTCTATTGGATATGTTAAAAAAAGACTTTATGAAATTTGTTTTTCAATTCCTATTATTAGTTCACACTCTCCCTATATATATTTATATATCTTGTTCAAATTTTCAATCGTTAATACAATACTTTTTATTCATCCACTCAAGTTCGAATACATTTTTTAAAACTTGTAGTGGATGACACTTGATGTTAATACAGTTTTTTCAAATATCAATTCATTAATTAAATTTAATTAATTAATTTTAGTTTTATATGGGAGAAAAAAATTTCTCTTATATAAGATATTTAGCAGGATATAAATTTAGGAATAAATACCGTCAGCGACGAAGCGTGTAGATCGCTGACCTAAGTAGGAGTTGACTTAAATTTTTTTTATATATTACTTGTTTTAAAGAAAAGTTAATACTTCATTATTAGAAAGTTTTATGAATCAAATGCAAATATTTTATGATGATAACAATGTTAAGATTATAAGAGTATTAAGGGAAATTCAAATGTCCGAACTAAACAATTTACAATGGGCAGTAGGTTAACAATAGTAATCAGTTCAGGAATGGTTTCATTGGCTGATAATCGATTACGGGAAATTGATTAGATTGTTCTGGAATCCATATACCGAATTCCATCCATCTAACTCTTTGCGGTTTTTAGTTGTCGTATTCAAACGCTCACAAACGAACAGACTTCCTTCTTGAAGGATTTCGTCCAAATATTGATCTAAATATTTGATACATAAAATATATTAGAAAATCACTCGTTATGGTATAATGGGTGCAAATCGCCTTTCATTCGAGAGATTTCCCGTCAAATTTGACGTGTTTAAATATATATGCGAGAGAAATGTTTAACATTGATTGAAAACAAATAAAATTAACATATGTTTTATGACAGGAAATATTTTTATTTACATATTATTTGCATATTTCTTTATTCAAAAAACCTCTTGGCAAACAATATTCTGTCTGAAGTATTTTTTGTTGTTTAATAATTTTATTATAATTCAATAACCATGAAATTCTCAGCTTGTCAAACGTAAGTCAAAAGTAAAAATTTTAAAGGAATTCTTTTTCGAAAGTCTAATTAAAACAAAGCACGTCTCTGCTTGCTTCAAACGTTGCCAAAAATATTATCAAATTATATCATAACGATTGCAATAAATAATCGTGGCGTTCAAACTATATCACGCGCATGATATACCACTGACGTGATTTATTACTTTCTATTAAAAAACGGAAATTAATTTGAAATGTATGATTAATATAATCTAAAATTTCTCGGGAACTACTGATTATAGCGAGATAAATTTTATATCAATCGATAGCAAATTTCATTTCACTATTTTAGAGCTATTAAATTTGAAATTAGAACGACAATTACTCTTTTAAATTTAAAATTATTGAAATTTAGATTCTCTAACTATAAAATGATGCTGTTTAACGCCTCGCAGTGCTATGGCGCGAGTTTTATTGTTGGTGACGTCAGAGCGTTACCAAAAGACAGATCTGGGTTATTATATTAGTAATATATACAATTTTAGTCTACGCACCATGTTTAATCCTTCTAGTTCTTTGAGTGTTCACAGAAAGTCAGATGGACAAACAGACATAATTCCAAAAACAGTTTTGGGAGAGAGAGGTTGACCTTAAACGCAGAGATTCATCAAAATGTCGGCGTCGAATTTTTTGACTAGGACAACAATTTTCCCCTTCTATAACTGCTATAACGATAAAGCAAAAATAGAAATTTTGTTGACGGAGAACTTTTTACAGTAGAGAGATACTGAAGATCGCAGATTTGGCTAAATGCAGCTCATTCTATAAAAATATAAATGATGAGAAACTTCCAAAAAGAATACAAAATCTTAACATTGTTTTATTCCAGCAAATAGCTTAAAACATAATACCACTTTGAAACTTGATTAAACCCCATTCCAATTATAAAACTCAAATGCTGATGACCCTATTCTTCCCTCGCAAAATACGAAATCCACTAAATAAAAGCATATGCGCCCATCCAACAGCTTCTTCTTCAAGTTCCAGCCTATATCATTTTCAATCTTACTTATCTCCCCTCAAGATCTAATGAAAAATTCTGAACATATCCCTCGATAAGATCTATTTCACAGCAATATACATTCATTGGATTCTTTTCTTTATCTTTACCAAGTTCATTTAACTTTGATGGGGACGACGCCAGAAGAAACTTTTAATTAAATCTCAGTGTTATTTACACTGAAGCGCTGAAAAAGAGTTTTCTAGTGAACTTTTAGGGGTAAGACCGGGAAAAAAGTGCTTTTGTCGGTTTAGTACGCTGTGGAAAGGAAATATCTCTATTGATTATCCAATAACCATTCGTTCCGTTGTGTGGTTGGTTAGCACGTACTTACTTTGCCCACGCCTTTTTTGGTTAGAAGAGTGCTTGACCTGAATAGCCCAAATATCGATGCCAAACTTATCGGGCAGTGACATCTTTGGATTTTATTTTTGGATGGATTTTTTTCAATATGGCGCAATGTACTTAGTTGAAAACCTTTTAATTACTATTTAATTATCGTTGTATTAATACTTTTAATTAAAAGGGGAAATTCATGGACGGAAAGCCGTGTCAGAATTCATAGTCCGCTTATTTAGAAAAGAAGAGAAATGCTATTTATATATTAAAGCAGATGATAATTACAAAGGAAATAATTAGAAATAATGAATAATAGATATTTCTGACATTTTTATATCCTATATGACAGTGGGGAATCTAGGATTCAGGTCGGGTCGGGGGGATGAGGTCATAAAAGCTTTGTATCGTCGTGATGAATGTCAAACCTCAAGGCTAAAGTAAACCAAAACTCTTTAACTTTACAGACTTGACTCACCTGACTATAAGAATCATAAAAAACAATACAATACTTTCGATAATTTAATAAAAATTACAATGAAATAACTAGCCAAAAAATGTCTTCGACAGCCTCAAATCTACAAGTACAAGTGGAATGACTACAAAAGTAGGAAAATTTTCGAGCCTGTCAATCACGTAATGTTGAAACGTTTTTATTATTTTTTAAAAAGAGTGAAATTCATAAAAAAAACAGTTGTAATAATGTTAAATAAAATCAAGAATTCTGGCTTGGCTGTGGGGGGGGCTGTAGCCCGATAGGCCCCCCCTGGATTCGCCACTGCTATATGAACATGAGTCCGTATGTTCCTACCGAAATAAAAATTCAGAAATATTTTTTATTGGTTGCGAAAGTTTGAGTATTTTCTTCCTATTTGAAATTTCAAAAAATTGAGATAGGTTGTGTTATAAGCGACGATATTCAATAAAGGTATGATTTTTCTCACTTTAATGATAAATGTTTAATTTTAAAATTTAATTGATTTCCATACTATGCAGAATTATACTAGTACTGCCTGAAAAAACTTTGAAATTAATACTTTTAAATGAATTTGCATTAGTAGCATTAAATTTGTAATAATCAAAGCTATGGATTAAAATTTCGATTATACGTCTCTTCATTTATACGTCGTTTTACGTCAGACCCGTGAAAGCCGTATAAACGGTGCTTTACAGTATATGAAATGGCGTTGCGTTTGACTCGGTATTTTCTTCGTAATTGAATTCCAAACACTTTACTTTAATTATAAACACTATGTGTATATTATTCTGTTCAGAATTTATCCAACTTTCATAAAATAATTTAGGATATTCAAAATTTTATTGCGTTTAAAAATTCTGAACTAAAACTTTGAAATAATAATAGTTTTTTTTCGTTTGTCATGCATAATTGATAATGTCACTTAATGTTGACAGATTTTAGTTGAACGATTCATTCATAGACTTATGTTAAAAAACACCTGATTAATTTATGAATCTAAACATCGAAATGAAATGATCTATAATTACTTAATGATCCTTAAAGTGATTTTAGATGCATGTATGAATAAGAGTGAAGTCGTAGTTTAATTTTATTTATTTCTCATTTTGACATAGCTTTTTAGTTTAAAGATATATTGGGCAACTATAGGCAAACAGAGGTGTTAGAGCCCTTTGGTATTAAAATAAATATGAGAAATATAAAATGAAAAAAGTCTTCAAACAAGAGCTTTAGTGAATAATGCTAGAAATGAAGCTGTGGAAATATAAAATAATAAAAATTTACATCTGAATGTGTTTCTTTTATTCCTGATTCTTCATAATTCATTCTACATTGTATAAGCAGAAAGTGGACTTTGTTCCGAAAATAAAAACGTTGAATCAGAATAATTTTATTGCATAATAGTGTGTCGAATCGAAGCAATAGTTTACTTCCTGCATCCCATCTTTCCCTATATTGAAGATAATGCTAATGTCACTTAAACTTAACCGCTTTAATTTTAACAGTCTCCTTTATTGGCAACTCCTGGCTTACACAGCAGTAGGTACTAGAAAGCGGACATTATGCCAAAATAAAAATATTTGTCCCAGATTTGTTGCTTACTGAGATATATTATCCTATAGAAGTTCCCTCGGATAAAAACATTTTCTTGTTCTTTTTCTTTTACCCAAAAAAGAGAATGAAATACAATTCATAGCGCTTGTATAGCAACAGTCAAGATTTTGAATTATAGAGACCGCTGCAAGTCACACATGATTAATTGAGAGAACTGGTGTCTTGACATTTCACAGACAGTTTAAGATCTGCTATTTCCTTTAAGAGAGTCTAGTTTCTTTCATAATAATTAAATTAATTGGATTTTCTTGAAACCCAGACTAGTTTAGAACCAGTCAGAATGATTCCTTGATTGGGCACTATATCTTTATTTATCTAGTTACTGTCAGTAAAATTCCCCCCGATTAGTCTAATCCAAATATATTATATGAGAGGTTAGACTTCATCTGATTAGTTCACTATATCGTTTTGAAATTACACGAACACTGTTGGAAATAGAATTAATAATTTTGGACTGTGGTTAGATGGTGGGAACGATACCTATATTAATCGTGAGATAAGATTTTTTTACTTCTTCGCACATGAAGTATACAAAAAGTAAGTAGTTTAATCGTCAAAAAAATCGGAAGATTTATCAAAAATCTGGTGGTCAAATGAAAAATATCGTAAAAGCGTGAGGAGCAGGAAACAATAGGAGACGGATATAAAGATACGGTGTATACGTATTGCTACAAAAATGTAATGCTGCTTTCTTGCCTTTCTAGTCTTATAGTTTAGAAGATAGTTTTACAGGTGAAGTACGGAATGCCTTCGACGGCCCAGTGCCGAATCCCTCACCTTGGCGACAAACTTGGCGGCCATTTTGGCAACTTGGCGACAAATAGAAAGTTCCCGAAAATGCGATAATTTTTTCGATATCTCTATTAGGAGAGGATATATGCAGAATGTACTAGATAATACCATGTGACGTCACGACCAGTCGAGCAATGGTATATAAACGGAGGCAATCGAAAGGAGGGGACGACTTTGGAGTTTCGTTTGCAGTGCAAGCTGGAAAACTGGTGAGCTGAGCGTTATTGAAAGTGCTGTTACTGTCATTATTAGTGATTTGCTGACTGTTTGTGCTTCTAAATCCGAAAGTGCTGTTACTGTTATTACTAGTGAGTTGTTGTCTGTTTGCGTTGCTAATCTGTATAAGAGATATTGTTCCTGTTACCTGTGCTTCGTGTTCTCCTGAGTATTTGTGAATAAGGCGTCATTCTCCATTATCCTGCCAGTCGGACTGTTTCCACCATACACCCACCGTATGATTTTTGTAACAATATCATTAGAAACGGGAAAATTCTAAGCATTCCTTATATAAAAATTAAAATACATATGTATTTTATATGCAAATTAAAATGCATAAAATATGATTACAATTTCATTTTACTTTGAGCATTTCTATCCGCTCCACACTCTTTTGTGATTTTTCTTTTGACCCTAAATTTTTGATAGAAAAAACATACTTTTCGTTTTTAATACGTTAAGAAAAGCGTTTTTTCAAAAAGTTATTATTATTATTATTACAATAATTTCATCACAATCGTATTGAAACGAAATCAGGAGCTTAAACAACTGTCAAATTATTTTATACTACATTTATTATGCGTTATGGAGAATGACTGAAGATACTTATATATTTATTTGAAATTCTTCAAATGAAATCGAGTCGGCTTATATTAATCCACTTTCAAAAATTTTGCAGGAAATCCGACGAAATTTTAATTTTAAATTTGAAATCCTTAGATGATTTTTTTGCTTCCTGAACCTAATTTCTGGAAACCCTTAAGAACTAATTAAGCTAGTTAAGAAAATATTAGCCAAAAAGAAATTTACCAAACATTTCAAGAATACTTCTAAAGTTTATTATTTCTTTTAGTAGTAGGTATAGTCAGGTTGCACTTGACTAACGTTCACAAATCATTTTTATATTTTAACAAATTCTTATTCTAATGCTGAAAAATTGAATCAGAATTAATTTTTGTGGCTTGGAAAGTTTTTAAACCCAGTAATATTTCATAGAAAAACTGTAGGTAAAAAATGACAAAAGGGACAGAAGCTCCTGTAGCATCTGAAAATTTTACAAAAATTAAATTACTGTTTTAATAATTATCAGGTGGCAGAAAAATTTGAAAAATGCAGATTATCTGACTTGAAATAAATTTCAGCAACTGACACTCGAAATATAAAATAGGAAATCACATATATAAGTTTTCGTTTTAGTCACCGCTAAACTCCATGCAATTCCAAAATGTTTTGAGAGAAAGGAAATTTTAATTAAATTAACTTTCTTTTATACATCAACAAATTATCAAAGGCAGAAGGATTATTTAGTTTTGATTTAGGAAATAAAGACAGAACTTTCAATTAACAAGCATTTAAGAATAAGAAGGTTCAATTAACAAGTTTAAGAATAAAACATTGAAGAAGCTACATAGATAAGACATTAACTCTCCGTCGGGCGCAATACGCATGACGGGAATAGGCAAACAATCTCGTAATTAATATTGTTAATACCCATTAATTTTAATTTTAAAACATTGCATTTTATATCCTTGTAGGGATATCATTGCAAAAAAGTCATCATGAAGCGAAGAGACGAGAACCATGCATTTATTCACTATCAGAACTTAAAACACCAAAGCCTTTCCAGCACTTAAACCAAACAAACTTGACTTTCATCGTAAAAAAGTTTTGGGGAAGCCGTTTTTTATAACAATAAATTTTTCATGAAATTGTCGTGAAATGAGTAAAATAAACATCCGTGATAAAAAAAAAAAAAAGATGGATATTACGAGCATTCATATGTGTAACGAGTTCGGTTGCAAAGTGACTGTGAGATCAGTAGGGCGATATCTGCACTCCAGGTAGCGGGCAAGTCGATTGAATAAGATAGGGGGCCCAAACATCACGTAAAGAAAGGAGACTACTGGGAAGGACAGAACTCTTCCCTTCCTGAAAGTGGAGGAGGGAAAGAAAACGTTCGAGCTGTGCCTGTTAGGCCGGTTGGGTCCTACTGATAGTTAAACGAATGTTGATTTCGAAAATCGGACGTCCAGATTAATAAGTTGCCTTTCTTTGGTCAGCGTTGACCAACATAAATACCGATTAAACGAGAGGGAGTCTCCTCCCCTCGACTTTCTGTTGTAGTTCAACTGAACGACGAGTTTTGGGTTTAATCTCATCGTATTGTTACAAACATGGAAAGTCGCTTCCCAGCAACGTTAGTTTTATGGTTGGGAAATGAGTTCTACAGAGACATGTATGGAGATACCGAGAGAATGGAGCCATCAACCCCAGAACTTGGCGACAAACTTAGAGACTATTTTGGCGACTAGGCGACAAATTTGGCGACAAAATGTGGGATCTCGAAAGTAGAGAAATTTTCTTGATATCTCTATCAGTGGGCCTAGGTTCTATTTATACAGATACCATGTGACGTCACGGCCTGTCGGGGAGATCACAATAGTGTGTGTGTTGATCGACTAGGAATCGCCTTTCGAGTGCAAACGTGTTTGGAATCTGTTTGGAGTTTTATCCGCTGTGCGAGCTAGTTAGCTGTTAGACGCCGAGCGGTATTGCAAGTGCTGTTGTTGTTCTTACTAGTGAATTGCTATATGTTTGTGTTACTAATTTGTGCAAGTTATGCTTTTCTTGTATCCTGTGCTTTGTAATTTCGGAATATTCGTGAATAAAGCGTCTTTCTCCATTATTCTGCTTCTTTTACTGTTTTTACCGCACACATGCCGAACGATCTTCGTAGCAGTATTATGAAAAGAATCAATTGCATATTTTGGAAAAATACCTATTCCTTTAAACCGATTTAGCCATTTTTTTATAGATATACTATTTTTATATAAAGACTACACACCAAGTTTCATCAGTTTGACTCTGCAATTTTTGAGTTATCGTGCTTACATACACACAGACGGGGAGACATACACACAAATAGGCATAGAGACATATTCCAAGAAACGTGTTTTTAAAACTCAGGTAGCTCTAAAATGTGTAGATTCATCACAATTTTTGGGGCGAATGTTTTGATGATTATCATACTTTCCCTTCGTGTAGAAACGAGTAAAAACAGTATGGGAATTTGAATTTCGGGAAATATTACAGTAAAAATATGAAGAATTAGTAGCAATTTTTGTCTGTCTGTTGAAATCTGTGCATGGTTTATGGTGTCTCATTAAATGGATTCATGTTCAAAAAGGTGATAAAGAAATCGCCAATTTTATAAGGCTTCAATTAACTCAAAAAGATATAATTTTAATTTTAGATACCATTCCCTTCAAATATGTTGATAATGTATATGTTATGAGGATTTTATCATACAAGCGCCCTAAATTACCTTTCAAATTTATACGTATTTCGTGCGGGAAAAGTTAATTGAAAAGCCAGCCTTTCAAACATGTTATTCAAATGTATTCGAAAACCACAACATCCGTTTCCTTAGTCTGACTAACTATCATTCTGTAATGAAAAATTATTAGTACAGATGTACAAACTGGACTGCTTTTGAAATCTAAAGCAAGAATTTGGAGAATTTTGCGCAACGTTTACTTTTTATCTTGAAATACGGACAAATCATCAAAAAGTCATGCTTTACTCTGTTTGGGAGGCAAATTACTTCCGGTTATAAGAAAAATAGATATAAACAACAGCTGAATCCATTTGGTTGCTTTTTTAGCTCCAATTTTACTTAAATACTGTATTTTATATGATGCATCAAATTCTTCCTTTTTTTTATTTAAAAACTATTTTATTTTCTTTAAACGTATAAATAAATTAAAATGAAGGCTATATAGAGTAGTATTTTCACAGAAAAGTATAAAAGTATAAAATCATACAGTTTAAGATTTGAAATTTGGAAGCAACTTCTTTTTTAATATAGTTTATGAATCGCCAAAAAGAGTGTTGAATAATAAATTATGCCAACTATTCCCTGAATATACTCTCAAAACTTCCAAGAAATGTTGAATAAACAGTAAATACTTTAGACATAAAAGCATCAAATTTCAAATTTAAGAACACTTATATCTTAAAAATAAAAAAGATATTCTTTATAATCTTCAAATAACTTGCTGAAAATTCAAAAATTTCCATCGGTAAACATTATATCTGAATTTTTCTATTAGTCACATCGGGTTTATTTATTGTTTGTGAAAAAACAATATAAAAATTCTTTCATACCTATAGCGAGAAAAAAAAATTAATTTCACTCTTTTCAATAACTTTCCTTCTAGGCCAAGCATTCCACAATTGCTTACTACCTTATCATCCAATATCAGATCGCGTCAGGGTGACGTCACTAATATCTCTTACTTTTTCCTGGTAGGCAATAAAACCCTGGAAAAAATACCAGACTTTTACGACGCTTTATCACTTACCGCGAGGAGCTTTTACTCTCTCATCGAATTTTCTTTTGTTTTCAAACATTTTAACACCGCTTTTCTTTTGTCTAGTTCGTAACTTTTTGTTGTTTTATTCTTTTTTTCAGGTCATCCTTGTTTAAACATTTGTTTCGGCCTTTTCCTTTCATAAAAGTATATGAAGTTTGCTAAATCGGTCGTAAAATTCGTAAAATCGTTGTTGCAGAGACAGGCGAATCGTGAAGTTTTTATATTTTTTTGGATGGGTTGAAAAATCGATGTATCTGAGTTAATACTCTTAAGAATTATTTTGTGAGATGAATAAAGGTTAATTTTTTTGTGCGGGTCGTTAAATATCTGTTTGCCGTGAGCTTTGAGAATGTGCACGCATTTAGGAGCTTCAGTAGAACATTTGATAGGTTCCTTCACAATTATTTTCTATTTCTTAAAAATTAACGATAAAATTTTCTGAATCTTTTTTGCTTGTTCATCCCTTCAAATACCTTTGAATGAGGACAATGTTTCTTGTGAATATTTAAAATATTTTTTAAAAATTTCATTGGGGTTGAAAAAGTTTTCGAGTCATTGATTACAGAAACCACATTAGTCCCGAATATCAAAGTGCTAGGAGCTTTAAAAAATTGATTAATTTTTAAATCATTAATTTTTAGCCTATTATAACCTATTTAGGCTATAACCTATTAGTCTATTTAGCCTATAATGTGATTTTACTTGACCCTGTTATTTCTTCCCTCCTTATGCAAATAACCCTTTAGAATGAGAAAAAGGCATAAAATCAATTTTAAAGAAGAAAAATTTGTCTCATACGGTTTCTGCATTAGGGATGGGAAAAACCTACCGGTTTAACCGAAAGCCGGTTTTTGTTTCGGTTAGCCGGTTTTTTCTGTTATTTTTTTGTCCCAGTTATAACCGGTTATTTTTTTAAAAAATCCTATAACCGTCTAATAAAACCGGATCGGAAGATAGGCTCGATTTTAGGTTCGAAAATAAACTAAAATTTACCAAGTTATAAAGCTTTGAATTTCATCATCTTAGACCAATCAACGACAACGGCTTTCTTGAGGCGTCTGGTGGTTTGCGGATTACTGAAAGAGTCCTTATGAACAGATAAATATTAGGAATGGATTGATTTCCTGTGAAAACAATATTAAGAAAAAATTTGTCTGCAAACGGAGTTTGTATTTTATATAAAAAAAATCAAAAACCGGTTATTTTGAGCAGTTATAACCGCAAGGTCAAACAGGAGGTAAAAAAAACCTGAATAACAGAAAACCGGCTATTTTCAGCAGTTATAACCGCAAGCTCAAACCGGAGGCGAACAAAACCTGAATAGCAGAAAACCGGTTATTTTGAGCAGTTATAACTACAAGGTCAAACCGGAGGTGAAAAAAACCTGAATAAGAGAAAACCGGTTGTTTTCAAAATAACCGCCATCCTATTCTGCAGTCAACGATTCAATTAGAAATACAGCTTAAAACCTATTTCTGTTAATGTACCAAATATTATATATATTTTTTTAATTTTGTTTGTTTTATACGTTTCTATCAAAACATCTTTTATTTCTCAGACTCATTACCTGGCAGCGACACCAGTACGCGACCAAAATATGATTTAACTGATATTTAAATGATATTAAATATGATATTATAAAATATTTAAATGATAATTAAGTTCTAAAAAATTTAAAATAGTATATTGTCATCGAGATCACACGTGTACAAAGTTACAAACCTGTAGCACATAAGAAAGTAAGTGAAAACTCGTTTGTATATTTACAAACGTTAAACAAACAAGTTAAATAAAAGTGTTTAGAAACAACACAGATTTGTGTTTCGAGTTTTGGTTTAATTTAGTTAAATCAACGTCCCGTTTTAAAACTACGTGAGAGTTATTTTGCGACGAAATTTATAATTTTAGAACTTGGTCAGATGTCAGAATAATGCACGAATTGAGGCCCATCTTCTCTAAGTTCAAGACTTCGGGGCCGGATGGTTCCAGGTTGGAAACTCGATTCCACTGACGATCCGACCTGTACGTGGGATTGTTGCACGTTAAATTAGACGTAGAGGGCCAAACGTTCTCCCGCTGGTGTGATGAGGAAGATTGGAGAGGGGGGTTCCAGCTCAGGTGTCGTCCTCGCCATCCGACCGCGGTTCAAAATTACGAGTTTTATGAATGGCTTCTGAAACACTATTCCAAGAAATACAGAGACCAAGGTGGCTTCGGGGTAAGGTCTGTGTTTCGCGACGGAAGGTTTCCTGTTCAAAACCCGATTCAGACGAATATCCTTTGCGAGTATCTGTTTGGCGTAACCTAAATCTGATGTCAATCTGCGAGTGCAGGGGTGCTGCCCCAGACGTGGTCCTTATCATTGAACTTCTGTTCAAAATTAAGAGGTCAGTCCCTAAATATCCCTCATGTTGCTTGAAAACGGGAGGTTAATATAACTAAAACTAATACTAAAATCTCCAGATTTCCACAACAAACCAGATTTTTGAGAACTTCTGACTCCTACGGATTTAACGAGGACCAAGCCGATCATTGGATGGACCTGTCTCGAATAAATGATTCTACTGTGCCGAACCTGAAACTTAGAATTCTTTTGAATTTAGAGATTGATGCTGAATTTCAAACTGGGGTGATAAAAGAAAAGAGGATTAAAACTATGAACATGGCAAAAACAGACGCTGCAGATTAGCTACGAAGTGAAAGGGACCCCGATTGTTCATTGATACAACTGTTCTCACAATACAACTCTGCGGTTATAGCATTTGCGCCGCCCACAGGCTTTTGTATCCTCATCTGCAATACGAGCTGTTTGATTTTTAAATACAACATTCGCATATTATATACAATACGTCATAACATATGACCACTTCACAGACTCTCCGGGAATTTCGGAGTGTGTAACTGTTTTATATATCTTTTTCTATGCTTATTTACTTGGATCATGTTTATCATTGGACCCATTTCAATAATTTGTTTTAAAAAACTAATAATCTTACATCTGCAAAATGAGCTGTTTGATTTTTAAATAAAACATTCGCATATTATATACAATACGTCATAACATATGACCACTTCATAGACTCTCCGGGAATTTCGGAGTGTGTAACTGTTTTATATATCTTTTTCTATGCTTATTTACTTGGATCATGTTTATCATTGGACCCATTTCAATAATTTGTTAAAAATCACTAATAATGTTACAACTACAGTTTTGTGAAAAGAGAGTGCATTTTAAAAAGTTTTTTTCAGATAGGTAACGTGTCTTTACAGCTGTTTAAGTGGTCGTAAATTGTCCGATATTTCCCATTTTTGACAGCAATGATCTGCGAAGCTATTAAAGCCAGAAGAAAAATAAAAGCATGTATTTGTAGGGAATGTTACTCTCTTTGATCTGTTAAATCAATTGTAATTCAAAAACTGAATAGTTTTCGAGATATTCAAGAAAAACTGAAAAAGAAAACCAGAGAAGACGCATCGGCTTCTGCTAATCGGTAGCCATTGCGTATGGAAATCTCTTGCTGTAGCAAATTTAGAACGTCGTACGGGTACTCCACCTATCTGGAAAACAATTTTATTTGCTCTCTTATTTAAAAGAAAAAACGCAGTTATAACGTTATTTGTTTCTTTTTATTAATCTTTGAAATGGGTCCAATAATTTATGACTTTTTTCTTACAATTTTTTATATTCTTATTTTATCATTCTTCTCATATTTTTATAATTCCTATTAAAACTTATTTTGTATTTTATATTAATTTAAGTTTAGTCTTAGTTATTAGTCTTAGTTTAGATTTTTTTTGTCACACAGTATTTTTCTCAATGTCGACATGCGTATTGTATGCTTTTGTTTTATGACACTATGTTTTTTATGTTATAACAAGTATGCTTTGTGGATTTTCCCTGCCAACTTTCATACGCCGTACACCATTTTGGGTAGGTAGGTGAGCCGATGAGGTTTGGATAAATAACACATGACCAACGGTAGATTGGTAATAACGTCATCGCATCCTCTACACCTCATTTTTTATGAGCGCGCTAAATAATCAGGCCATCAAGCATTCCCAGCGATATGAATACATTCCACATGTCATTCCTGATAACGTCCATTTCACCAATCACATATCCGCTTGATAAAGTCAGCCGCTTAAATTACGGAATTAGTTCAACCGTATGTACATCCCAAACCAGGTATGTTTTCCCCGGAGATAGAGACAGCGATATAGACTGGCATATCAGAGAACGCATCCCAAACAGATTGGTTAATTCCGGGCCGAGTTTTAACACGAATTACGAACTCATTGACGCCATGTTTAATGCAATTGCTGGCAAAATTTATAACCAGAGGTCAGTTCGCATTTCCGGCCAGTCGCATTCTGTGGTCGAGTTGACGTGGATGCAGTTGGCCGATGTCTGGCCAGCCTCAGGTTCACCTGTCTCTCGCATCAATTATTTTCACCGTAAACATGGGGATTTGGAATCATGATTGGGAGTGTCTGTAAGTTCCATTAATAGGTTTTAATCCGGAAATTTTGATGTATGACGGGTTACCTGCTATATCTGCTTTACGTATCTGAGATGCCTATAACTGTTATGAAGACAGTTTGTGATTACCTAATTTGCAAATTGAATTATAAGGTAAAAGGATACTTACGGATATAAAACTTAGTTCAAAACTCATCGTTAGTACTTCAGGACTATTAATAAACGATAAATAATATAATAATAATGATAGTTTGAGTAAATCAATAAACCTGGAAATTCTTATCTGTCTAACGGTGTGTATATGTTCTTTATATAACTGATGAAGACAGTTTTTGCTTACCTAATTTGCAATTGACTTGTAAGATATACAATAACTTCTGGTTCCAAAGTTGGCTCAAAATTTCATCCTTAGTGCGCCGGGACTTTAAATAAATTATAAATAATAATAATAATAATAATAGTTTAAGTAAAAAAATTCAAAAGATTGTAAATCAATAAATCTGGAGATTTTGATGTGTCTAACGGTATATATCTGCTTTATATTACTGAGATGCCTATAACTGTTATGAAGACAGTTTTTACTTGCCCAATTTTCAAATTGACTTATAACGTTTGCAAATACTTCTGGACCCAAAATTAGTTCAAAACTCACCGTCACTACTTCATTACTATCAATAAATGATAAACAAATAATAATAATAATTCTTTAAAGTAAATAACATTTTTAAAAAATGGTAAATCAATAAATCTGGAAATTTTGATATGTCTAACGGTGTATATAAATATATATGCTTTACGTGACTCAGATGTCTATAACTGTTATGAAGGCAGTTTTTGCTTATACAATTTGCAAATTGACTTTATAAAGTACAAAAATACTTCCGGATCCAAATGCGTTCAAAAACTCATCGTTATTATCCAGGACTATTAATAAAGGATAAATAAAATAATATTAATAATGGTTTAACTAAATAAAATTTAATAAATGGTAAATCAATATATCTGGAAATTTTGATCAGTCTAACGGTATATAGCTGCTTTATGTGACTGAGATGCTTTAAGTGTTATGATGACAGTTTCAGCTCACCTAATTTACAAATTGACTCATATTGTAAAAATGTACTAAAGAATTGAAAACTTAGTTCAAACTTTATCGTTAGTAATTCAGGAATATCAATAAATAATAATAATAATAATAATGGTTTAAGTAAATAAAATTTAAAAAGTAGTTAATCAATAAATCTGGGAATTTTGATGTATCTAACGGTGTATATCTGCTTTACGTGACTATAATGCCTATAACTGTTATGAAGGCAGATTTTGCTTACCTAATTTGCGAATTGACTTATAAAGTACAGAAATACTTCTGTATATAAAATTGGTTCACAGACTCTTCGTCTGTACTTTAGGACTATCAATAAATGATAAATAAAATAATAATAATAATAATGGTCTAAGTTAATAAAACTTTTAAAAATTGTAACTCGATAAATTTCAAAACAAATAAATTAATAAGTAAATATTAGTGGTCTGGTGACAGAGTTTTGGCTTCATGATCGAAAGGTCATAAATACAAGACCAGACTCCACTGAATGCTCGCCATGTTTGGATCTAATGCAAATTAAATTTGTAACGTGTTAGATGCCCTCATTCTAAGAGAAGGTGAAGGTTCAAGTAGTGCCCTCGTTACACATCCTAGGTTTTAAGTAGAAAGCCTGAAAAATGGTTAGTAACATACTAGTTTCAATTTAACATTTTGAGGATGTCTTTAATTTTCGAACATAATCCAAACGACTCAGTAATCCGTGGACAGGAATTTATGTTTGAATGCAAATACAATACGAGGTCTATGAAGTGGACTGGCCTTAATAAAGCTAGGTGGCCACCAGATAAGTAACGTGTTCGGACTCCATAGCGGTTTATCTTTTGGGTAAAATGTATGTGTATGTGGAGAATGGACCATGAGTTTCTATTTTTAAAGAAAAATCCAAACTTGGAGGGTTGGGGTCATAAAAATAAATTGCTTAAATGATTGCATCATATGAAGGTATAGAAATGAGGAATAATTCAATTGCACAAAATTTACATTAATTCGTTCGAGGCATGCATGGACGCAAGTTATGCACCTTGAATCCACCACATCGAATATAGTCTATAGCCCTTGAAAAAGTGTACTAGAATGGATTCCATGTTTGTTTATTTATATTCTCTCGGAGAATTTTTCTTGGTTTTTTACTCTCCTTGAATAATTTTTGTCTTCCTTTGTTTTTTGTATGCAGCGGCATATTGCGCGCTACTTAAATATTGTTTAAATTTTGTAGTGTTTGTTTAAATTTATTTTTAAATTTTATTTAATTCCTAATTTAATTTTATTTGATTATCTTTATGCTCTGTGAATCAACCATTATTTTGTGGATTTCCGGGTTCACTATTATAAACTGCAATATTGTTTGTATAATTTGCTATTCAAAATTGAAAAATCTCCAGTCTTTTGCACAATAGGGTATTTTTCAATGCAGCAAATAATTTTGGAAAAATGCAACATTCAAATTTTTTCTGCAATGTTTTGAAAAAAAAGACCATGTCACAAATTGTGTATATTGCAGATGTCTCCCCCTTGTGTAATTGCTGCTTTTGTGGAGCAAGCTAAAATCTTCTTCTTACCATAATAGCTCAGAGAAGTGTTAGGTGGATTCGTTACAGGAATACCACCTATCGCAATGCTTCTCATGACAAGATTTCAGGAAATTTCTGCAGTTCTTCATCGGTAATTCAATTTAAATCGACTTCGGTATGTTGGCCTTGGTTGAGGATGAGTCATCTAGCTTAAAGTGGGAAGACAGAAAGATAATTCAACCTCATCATAGCGAACAACTTTTATGTTGAAATAGCTACAATAGCTTAGAAGCTAAGAGCTGAAAAGTGATTTCCAGGTCCTAACTTCGACCCCTCTTTAACCTAAACTTGTGACACCTGATTAAAAAATTACATCAGTTGCAATCTATTTCACACTGTTTCATCATCAGAGTGTAGCGGTTCCAGATCCGGAGATTCGAACTTCGATGTTATCAACCGTTCTGCCAGTCTACGTTATACCTATTGTACTGGATTTGGAATCGTCTTGTGGCAACACCGTCGATGGGAATATATAGAGAAGCTTTGAAAAGAACTCTCTCTTGACTTTGGTTCCTTTTCAGGCTGTCTCCATCCTGTTACTAAAGGTCAACTTCAGTATCTTGGGCGACTGATGTCCATTTTGATATCCCGGAGTCTAGCCCTTTAAGACCGGACATATTTTCATCCTTAAATTTATTTTTTTATTTTATAGGTAGCCTTGGATTCTACTGGTACTGTAAAAAATAATTTGAAAAATTTATCATGTCTCTTAAACTCAGGAGAGCACCCGTACAATCGTGAGGGTTAGGCTTTTTCTTTGTCAATGTGAACCCGTACGATCATGAGAATTAGGCATTTTCTATATAAGCTTCACCTAATTTATTTTTTCATGGTTTAGTTTTAATTGAATATTAATTACTCAAAGAAACAAATATTTAAGCATCGTAATAAACAATTTATAATTTATAAGAAAAAAGATATCTGTAAATAAGGAAATCACAATTTTAAAGACTAAATTTTTTTAATGAAAATATTTGAAACAATCCTAGGTTTTGATAAACAAAAATATATCTCACATTTCTCACACCGAGTTTTAGAAGTGCTTTCTTTGGAAATAAGTGATACTTCTGTATTTTTAGAAGGCAAATGAAATTCGCTTGATTGTTCGCTTTTCATTCTTTCTTGCACAATAGAAATTCATGAGATGTCGGATGGCCCCCTTCAATCCCCTGATTCTTTAGAAAATCTTCCTTTATTTTCTCCGACAATGTCTATTGTGTGCAAATTCCTTTCATATACTGATTATATTCAAGGGAGGACCACCCATCATTTCCTACGGTCATTAGGACTGGAGGTATTTTCAGATGTACATACGTGATCGCTGATCCTAGCGTCAGTTTTGACGGCTTTTGTACCTAGTTTCTTTGTCCGAACTGAATTATTACAGACACATGTACTGACACCAAATTCTTCTTGTTTCCCCGATAGTAAACTGAGGAGGATGATAGGATTTCAATGATAGAGGGAAATTCAAGACTGGAACTTTCTATGAGTAGTCTCCTTTGTTACGAAACTTTCAAAGAGATCCTTCAAAATACTTTGAAAGAGCTTGTCACATTTGAGTGCTGGTACGGTAAAAACGACAATGCGATTTGCGGAAGTTTCTCGAGTAATACTGAAGGCCGTTGGAGACGATGGGGCATATTTCATGAAACTCTCTTGAAAAATTCTAAAAGCAGAAAAAATTGTTTATATGTAAAATATTTCATTTTTAGGTGATAGGAAATGTGTGTGTGTGAACCATGTATTTTTTTAAATTAATTTTTTTCTTAATATAATACCCTTTTCAAGTCTTAAGGCCGTTACTTAGTGATACAGTCGAAAGAAAACACCGATGTGTGTGCATAGGATCACGCGAGAAGACACTACAGAAAGGAAGTCAATTTTCGGGAGGTGAGCTTAAATAAAGCCGTACCCGCACGATCGTGCGGGTAAACAAATATTACGCCTAAAGAGTAATTATACTAACTCTTAACTAACTTATTTTCCTATTTTTCCTTTATTTCAATATTAAATTAACAATTGGTATCTAAGCAATTAAATATGTATTAATAATCAGCTAATAATTAGATAAATAATTCTAATGTTTAGCGCGAATTTTTTGCAAACAGATTTAATGCGATTATAATTGAAATATGGACTGTCTCTGCCGTCTTTTGAGAAAACTAGATACTATTGATATTCTGGAAACTAGAACAGTCGTTGCTTTCTGCCATTTATTAAATACAACTCTCCAGGAAGCAGAAATGTTAGCTAATGCCTAACCCGCACGATTGTACGGGTGCGGTCTTAAAGGGCTATACGACTCCATGTCGAAAGGATAACCATGATTGCATGTCATTGTTATGATATTGTATGTAGTTGTTTCTATTTGTAAAATAAACCTTTTAGTCATCCAGAAGTGTCCTCTCATTTTATAGAGTCGGATTACACACAGG
>BGPR01006453.1:63277-73458 GCA_013235015.1 Araneus ventricosus
TTATAGAGTCGGATCACACACAGGAGTCTCTATCTTGACTTTGGTACATTTTCAGGTTGTCTCCATCCTGTTACTAAAGGTGAACTTCAGTACCTTCGGCGACTGACGTCCATTTTGATATCCCGGAGCCTATGCCACTCCATGTCGCATAGACCGTGATTGATGTCATTGTTATGATATTTTAATTTAAAGTAGTTGTTTCTGTTTGTAACGTAAACCTTTTAGTCATCCAGATGTGTCCTCTGATTTTATAGAGTCGGACCACACACAGGAACTACAAGAGCTCTAACCGTTATAAAATTAGAGGAGAAAACTGTAGAGGGTGTGGGGGGGATCTTTAAACCCTCGGACATCGGAATCTATCTTCGGCTTCCAGCTTGCAGAGATGAAATTTATTTTTAATTCTATTAACAGCAATCTGGTTCACTAAATTTAAGAAGTTTGGCTGATCGAGTCTTATAGTAGCTTTCTGAATTAAAGGTTCAAGAACGTACCCCTTAATTGCCCGTATTTTTAAAAATGATTTTTGACTTTCATTTCTTGACTAAGGGGTCTATTCTGGTAACCCCGGTTGGGTTGGGTTCCACACGTTAACAACGGAACCCAACCAGGGGTACCAGAATAGACCCCTAAAACATGGGAAAAAATGACAAAAAAATCCTATTTTATTTTAAATATGGTTTATGGCTAAAAAACAGATTGTTACCAATCGGCAACACTGGGCTTTAGTTGAGAAAAAAATTCCTTTAATGTTAAATTCTATAATATTAAACATTTATGAATTTTAAGAACTAATAATAAGGATACGGAATTTCCTTCAACATTGTATGATAAAATATGGTATTCTCAAGCGTACAAATAAAGGAAAAAAGATACATCCGCAAGTGAAAAACATCAATTTCTTTTTATTTATATTTAATAACATTTTCAGTATGCATCCTATTGGCAACAGCAGACGATAGAGCTTCAGACTTATTATAAAAGACAAAATTGGGCACGTTGGTTAACAGGAACACGGGACTTTTAAGGATTACTGTTATAAGCAATAAGCTGCTCATCAAAAGTATTTTATTTTAATATGTTTAATCTATCTTCGCACAAGAATTTATTTTTCTTTTAAAAAAGATTTTATGAAAGAACTGTGATGACAAACCTTGGGTAGATTAATCCAACATAGATAGATCTCTAAATTGATGAACTTTTCCTAATTATGCATTTGGAAAATAATGAACAAGCTAGTTGAGTTTTTTCCCGAATAGATTTAATTATTTACGTTGAATCATTAACTATCGTGCGTGATTTTACAAGACAGAAAATAATTAATGATGTCTTAAGTATCTCACTATTACCGAAGAAGTCTGGAACAGTTTTTACCGGAAAGTTTCGAGGTTCGGGGCAAAGTAACCATTATTTCTTCAGAATTTTACAGAGGTTTAACGTTTAATTCACCAATTATTATGGGAGTTGCCTGATTTTTTTTTCTGTTTCGCTGTGTCTTGAGATAATTTAATAAATATAAGATTATTTAATGAAAAATTCATTAAATTAGGCACAGCTCTAGCTGGAACGTGATGTTAATGCAATGATTTTAGGAAAATAATCACCAATAGGACTTGCACTTCAAATTAGCGTGCATCATTTAATTTAGTGTCAGAATTTTAAATTACTGGGATTTTACTGGTTTATACATTCAAGCTAAAATTGTTGTTTTTGACTTTGGATGCTGCCAAAGAAACTATTTCTTACCAAATTTGTTTAACCCTAGGATGACCGGGCTGAAATTTGAAACATGAAAGACCATATGGGATCATTTAGTGACCCCATTGTTTAAAAACATGTATTTATTTACCATATCAAACTTATCTTTTAAAATAATTTAATAATATACTATAGGTTGCCAATATAATGTGGGCACTTAAGGATCTGCATTCTTCTTTTCGAATATCTCCCGAAAGGCTAAATGGATTCTCTTAGAATTTCGAACACACATTTTACAGTCAGGATTCTATTTCAAATCTTCCCGCATGTTTTGTGCTTATAACATGCAGAGTTTTCCACCGAATAATACGAAACTTCCAGGATACTTGACAATGTGTTAGAGAAGTATCCCATTAAAATTTGAAGTTAATACTCTGAATATTAGAGGAAATGTTAGTATTTTTAGTAAATAAATTTTTACTGCGCACGTGCGATACGTAGCATAATTTTTCTTTCATAACTTCGAAGCCAGATATATAGGTAAACTTATATAAAAATTCCAGTTAAATACCCTTTAGATCCTACAGGCAAATCTGGGGAAATTTGAATATCCTGAATACATATCTATACTTATAAATTAAATTGCATTTCGTCGATAACTGTTGAAAGATTCAAATTTTTAAAAATATATCAATTTGTGCAAGAACCCTCATTATTTTGATTCTCTTGGTACAATCGAAATTCACCTCACTGCAATGCCGCTCCATAGGGAAAATCCGAAAGGTATTTAACTGGAATTTTCATATAAGTTGCTCTATATGTCTGGCTTTGAAGTTATGAGAGAAAAATTATGTTAGCTTCGCACATGCGCAGTAAAACTTTATTTACTAAAAATACTCATATTTTCTCTAATATTCCAATTCAAACTTTAGGACACTGCGTCTGTAACATATTGTCGACTATTCTATAAATAGTGTATGATTTTTTTGAAAACTCTGCATGTTATAGGCAGAAAAACATGTGGGAAAATTTCGGAGTTTTTAAGAAAACTTTTATGTCGTCTCGAGTATTTGAGGTCAGTTTACGAAAATGTATGCATATACTTCATGCTTATATATATGTTTACATCAAACAAAACCATTGACGAATTAAAAAAGTCATTATCTGCTTTCTGTGAAACGGGGTGAGTCCTAAATCATTTTCTTCCTCATCAATTTCTGGTCAGTTCCCTAAATGCTCTCGCGATCGAATCTTGACTGTAAAATGTGAGTTCAAGCCTCTTCTTTATATGTTTGCAATTCTAAGATAATCCATCTAGCCTTTCGGGAGAAATTCGAAAAAATATGCAAATGCTAAAGTGCCCACATTATATTTGCAACCCACTGTATATAAGAGTTGCAGCCACAGAAAATACAATATAGTTGCAACAAAATACTTCAAAAATTAAATGATGTTTAATTTACTTAGGATTAGGAATTATAATACAAAATATTCAATTGAACTTAATTAATCTTTTTGATTATTGTACTCATGATATATTGCTATTATGATATTGGCACGACTTTTGCAAACAAATTGATTGCACTTAATACATTTTCTTGGTAGTTTCTTTGTCGAGTGTTCTAGGACACACAACGCACCGACAAATCAAAATGTAATTCTTTATGTATTTATTTAATTTTCATGGGGGAAGCAATAACTTCATAATTCGTAATAAAACAGTATAAAACTCAGATATAAAAATACTTTACTTTACGCTACGACACACCCCTGCGTCCAGAGTTTAAAATTTCCGGTTCGCATTTTGGATGAGTGTGCGTAGAGAATCTTTAGCCATTTTACAAAAAAACCAGCGGGAGTGTTCTCCCCTAAACTTTCTCGTATACTTCCCCCAAAAGGTGCCGTTTCTCCTTCCCCCGTGTGGCTAAAAAAATTCAAACCTACTGTTATCCAGAATCCAATGACTATCAGAAGGTTTTTCATTATAGTGATTGAAAAAATATCTAGGTAAATAATCCAATTCTAAGAGATGCGTACCGATTAAAACGCATCTATCGGACACTGCTAAGTTTCACTCTTGGCGTCTCAAGGACAAACTGACGTAATTCGCTCCTTTCGCGTGCACAGAAGATTGCTTCCAGTACGCATGCGCGTGGAGATAACGGATTGGTTTCAATAGTAAAATATACAGACCGACAGACAGTCAACCCTTTGACGGATTTGGCCCAAAATTTTATACGGACCTACATTCATGACGATAAAACCGTGTACGAAATTTTATCCATCTAGCTATTCAAGTTTTTGAGTTATAGTGTTCGCATGACCGTGGACATACAGATAGACAGACTTCCCTTTGACGGATTTTGTCCAAAATTTGATAGAAACCTACAAATTATGTTTAAAGACCACATACCAAATTTCATCCCCGTAGCTCTAATAGTTTTCGAGTTATCCTGTTCACAGACAGACATAATTCCAAAATTGTGTTTTTCGGATTCAGGGAGGTCTAAAACGTGGAGATTCGTGAAAATCTCGAGTTCGAATTTTTTGACGATTACAATACTTTCTCTTTGCATACTTCGGATACGAGAAAATTATTGCTTATACTGATAACAATAATTTGCTTACAGTCGGAGCCTCCCTTATAGAAACCAGAAACGAGGCTTCTATTGTTTGGCAAGCAAGATTTTCTGACAAGAAACATATACAAACACAAAACGAATTAAAAAATAATATATTTCAATTGCATAGAAAAAAGTAAACATTTTAGGTTGTTGAAACAAATATTGTTATAAACGACACTACTATAATGTAAAACTATTTTTTTTTAGTTTATATTGATTAAAGCTTTCAAAAAATCTTAATAACTGTCTGATGCATTGAGTAAACAATGACTTTATACAAATGGATAGAAGTTTTTAAAACAATTTAGGTTGTTTGAACAATTTGAATGTTTTTCTCACTGTTATTTAATTCTAAAAGATTAAACTCTACTTTAATTTTTTTAGAAACTATAAGGATTGTATTGAAGGATTAGATTCCACACTTAAAACTAGACTATTTTTTCCCTTTCTTTTTTTTAAAGAAATAAGTAGGGCATATTATTCTTGTCAATTTAAGAAGGGAAAAAAATACAGAAATTTTTTAGTGCTAGTATAGAGAAGCAATTTTTTTGCAAATGGACTCAAATGTGAAATCTCAATATGAATCGTGAGATGCCAATATGAGAGTTAGACAAGTATAAAAGTACTTTCACACAAAGTAGTTCATAAGATTTCATGTAATACATAATTATTTATATTATTTAAAGATGCAAGTAGATGAGAAGATGTTCATATTACATTTAAGGTATCCGACTGTGTTCGGAGACATTTTTTTGAAAAATAACTTATATATATTTTTAATGTTATTTTTCAACTGCATATGTTTTAAAACTATGAAAATATTTTAAAATTAGGCTTTCAAAATAATATTTTTAAAAAAAAACTGAGAAATTTGAAGAAAAATGACTAAAATATTTGCCTTACGCTAACAGCCTTAGACAAAATCATATTCTAAATATACATAAATCCTTGTAGGAGTACATTTTTATGACAGTTATCTGTGTTATGCTCAAAAATATTTCTTGTACTTCAATATAGTTTTGAAATATAGCTGAACATAGTTACTAAATTGATAATTTTTCATAAAAAATGCTTTTCGTTTATATTTAAGCACTTAAAAATACTACTTGATTTTAAAATTGACCTTAGTTTTTAGAGGACAACATCAAGCATATTACAGAAAACAATCTCAGAAAATTTCATATCAATACTTGAATAACTTTTTGAGAAATCATTGTTACGGTCGACCGTTTTCCTCAAAAATATCATTTCTCAGAAAGCACATTTAAAGTTTTCATGCAACATAAAATAATGCTTACAGTTTGGTAATAAAACAGCTGTAACTCCATTTATAATTCACGTAGAGTAAAAAGTGAGACAGTTTTAGAACGCTGATTAAACAAGCTACAAAATTAAGTCATAAAAAAGGTTTTTGGTAATTTCATCAAAAACGACGATTTTAAACCAGTCGGATACCTTAATAAATTATAATTGTTCACAGCAGAAACATTACACTTTAACCTGGAAATGCTTTAAAGTTAAAAAAATAAAATAAAGAACTGAGTTATGATTTCACACATGCGTTATAAATTGAGTGGTGAATCTTTATAGGTTGCGCTGACTCTGATTTGTGCTTGAAAGAAGGATTAGGCACTAAATAGTTATTAATGAAAGGTTTAAATTTAAGTGTTCTTAGAGTTCGCATTTTTTCAAAGGTAGGCTGCTCGTGAAAAGAAGTAAAAAATTAAGATGTTCCGTGCTGTGAGTTAGAAATAAAACAGTTGACACAAGTAAGATGATTGCTTGATAAATGGCGGCCGGCACAGTGACCACAGCTGGGGAAGTTAAATCGACAGTCCTTGGTCGTGTGACCACAGGACTGGCAGAAATTACAGGGCTTGTAGTGGTAAATCTCACTCGCTCTAAACGCGTTCCAGTTGATTAGGATTTTCTTTATATTTTTAGAAAGAGCAAAATACTGAAAGCACTACAATTTTTTAAAATTAAATATCCTGCAGAAACTTTTTTTTTGGTCCTCCGAAGGTTAATTTCAATTTTCAATGCATAATTCCATTGTATGCCTCCAAATTCTTATATCCCTCAAATGATACTGATTGTATCATATCTTTGTTTACGAATTATTGCTGCTAAATGAGTGAAAGTGCACAGAAAAATATCTTGCAGTCACTAATTCTACACATATTTTTCTAGGATTTTATGGCTACATAACGATGATATCATTTTCCGAAAATCCTTGAATTTAAATTTCATTAATTACCATTAAGATTTTAAAGTGTCGATTTTTGGTTATTGAAATTAAATTAAGAAAAAGAGACAGATCAATATTTTATAAAAAAATAAACATAGTACATTTTGACTATTTTTACAATTTACATTACAATTACATTACAATTCTTCCATACCGTAACAAAAAACATGATAAAAAGCAAAGTATTTCGTTAACTTGGAAGTTCTGACTGTTTGAGTAGTAAATGAAGAGTTCGTGGAGCCCATTTATGTCTATCTTAAAAATGCATTAAAAATTATCTTCAAGTAATTGAGATAGACTGAGTAGTTTTAATTTTTATTTAACTGCTGTAATATTCTATTTTGAAATTATTACTTTCTTCCTGAACAAAATTTTAACATTTCATCTAAACCTTGAACATTTATTCAACTCGCTCCCTCATAAATTGTTTAATGCTGCTTTGTTATATAATTTCTATAATGGAAACTTTGAAAATGCAATATGCTGTGATTCTTGAATATAATTTACTAATTATTAAAATTTGCATTGCGAATATTCAAATCACTATGCTATATGATGACGGAAAGGACAGAGGGTATGGATTAGTATCTGAGTGATTTTATAAGACATAAAATAATTATTAGTGTCTTAAGTATGTCACTATTGCATGATCGTCTGATAGTGGACACATGTGTAAGTGATTCCTGCCTACTCAACTGAGATAGATATAACAGTTTGAAGTGACGCAAGTGTGTTATTTCGGTGGAGAATAAATATCCCTAAAGTAATGAGAGGTCTGCCAATGTATATAAGGAGACCAGAAACTCATTTAGGGATTGGGGACGAACAGGCACCAAACAGATTAATCGCATGGGTTCGTTTAGAGAAGTGAGAGACAGACGCAGACAGCATTAAGTGAATATTCACAGCCGTTATGGAGGGATCCAAAGTGGATTTCGTCCCTATTATCAACTCGCGAGGACGCACAAGGGGTATCCGACACCCACGCTACGTAAAATGTGAAAAATACTGACTTCCCTTTAAGAGAAATGAGTCAAATCCATGCTATCTGCATTTAAGGTCACATTCAACAGATGAAACGTGTTTCATTAAAATTACTTTATTTTTTTATTCGAATTCACCATGAGGGATGTGAAACACCCTCTTGCGCGTCAGGTTTCTTTGCTCAATTGAATGATCGTATTATGGACAGAAAAATAATATTCTATCGCTATTTAAGTTTTAGGGTGGAAACAAGTGGATTTAAGAACTTTCTATATTTCTAAAATGGAGATTTTTACGGGTAGAAAGATCCAGTAAAACAAGACTTTTACACTGGATAATAGTGTTAAGTGAAAATGTCAAGACAATGATGCAAACGTTTTATTATTCTCAGTGTAATGCAATTGTAGTCAGCTTATACATGTGTTATCCGCTTTCACAAACTTTTTGGAGGAAAAACTTAAAATTGTAGAAATTATTCTGAAAAATAAAAGTATATTACGCCCTAAATTTATTAGATCTAAAATAAAGTCCATCAGAATTCTTATTTGGATTTCTAAAAAAATGGTTTCCTGTGTACCTAAGAAATTTAGAATCAGTATTTTCCTTTCCAAATTGTATAAAGATTATTATATTCATGATTCTTTACTATAAAAAAAGTTGAAAACATGTATGTAAGAAATAGACTTTTCTTATAAGCTCGAAATGCGCTGAATATTATAATGTATTATTTACTAAATTTTTCGTCTGAACATTTGTTCTTGTATAACTGATACTGTTTGCATAAATCATTTGGAACAGATATACCATAAAAAATGTTGTTAGTTTTGCTTAAATAGCGAAATAACGAATTGGAGTGTTTTGCGTTACTTTTCGTAATGCGGATCCTCGCGGGTTAAGGATAATTTACTCCTCTGGCTCTGTGCTATTGTCAATTTTCACTTTTAAAATGACAATTTGGTGAGGTGCCAGTTCCATCACCATCCATAACTTTGGTACATCTTCTCTTGACCAGCAACACTACCTATCTCAATTTTCGGGATTCTGCAAGAGCAAGAAAAACTTGCATTTTTTGCAACAAATAACTGAAATTTATGTTTTGTTTTCACATCTGGTATGCACTGTACACCAGACTGCATGTCCATACAAAAAAATCACAAATATTTACTGTTGTTTGCAAAAAGTACAGATTTTTCTTCCTTTTGCTAAATTTCGAAAATTCAGATAGGTGGTGTTGCTTGTTAAGCGCCGATTTATTAGTACGTCTAAGGAAATAAGTCGAAGATATTTTTAAAATGTCAGTATGATATAACAAACAGATTGAATACTCATAAACCCTTTGTTCCCCAGATTCATTGGTGCTTTCCTAGCTGAAAATTCCCGGCATTAAATACGCCCTTTCAAAATTTTACTTTATAATATTCATGAGATCCTGCCTGAGTGATTTATTTTAATAAAATCATTTTCACTCAAAATATTATCTTTTTAATCGCAAAAATGGATCTAAACAATGCAAATATGACGTTGGGATGTATTAGAAAGTCTACGAAAAGTATGTCAAAAATATTTTTAAAATATAAGTATGGCATAACAATAAGAACAAATAAAAAATCTCGGTTTTGAATGAAACTGAATTAATTGACTTCGCTAACCAATGCTCGTGAATCCTTCGTTTTACAGATTCATTGGTGTTTTCCTAGCTGAAAATTCCCAACATCTAATACGTATCTACTCAGGTTCATTCAAAATCTATCCTCTTATATTATTCATGAGATCCTGCCTTTGTCATTTATTTTAATAAAACCATCTTCACTCAAAATGTTATCTTTTTTATCCTCAAAGCTGGATCTAAACAATGCAACACAACATTTCTTAATTTGGCTTGTAATACCATCATCTCTCGAAACGGATTAACGCGGATAGGTGTTTAATATTCATGAAAATTCAGTCTATTCAGCAATTCATTATTTTGTTGGCGAGAGAGGGAACCATTAAAGATTCTTGGCTTAACAAAGCCAACTTCTTTATGTTTCGTAATTGCTAAAATGAGCCTTATTCTTATTAGTTCGCCAACCGAGAGATTGGATTGGAGTAATCGACTTGGATTACGAGGTTTATAAAACGCGAAATGTGATTGGCCGAGAGGTTAATGATGATCTAGAGAAAGATTAGCTTCCAACCATTCAGGGACTTCGTAAAAAATAGGGTTTTTTTAAAAACAAAATGATAGTTGTTGTTTTGCAGAATAGGAGTTTTTCTTCATGGAAACATGAATTTTTTAAAAGGGACTTATTTAAAAATTTATATCGTCTCCTTCATTTCAGATTTCTAATTAAGATGTTGTAAGTCAACAGGGCGTTTTTATTATAAATCTATGCTTTCTGAAAGAAAAATAAACAAAAAAATTAATGGATGTTCGGTAAAAGTTGCAGCTATAAATCAGGAAATTTTTGTTGTTCTATCAATGATTACTTTGGAATGAGTAATTAATAGTGTACTTAGCTTCCATTTCAGTTGGAATATCTTTCATTTATGAGTTAGTAGGCCTAGGACATCAAATAGATCAGCGAAAAGTAAATAGTGAAATGCAGATTTCATGTATTCGTTAAACTGTTTCTGATCCTTTTGCT